>CAUYRB010105047.1:0-21662 GCA_963574695.1 Propithecus perrieri | reverse complement strand
AGCCCAGAAGTTTGAGGTTGCTGTGAGCTAGGATGACGCCACGGCACTCTAGCCTGGGCAACACAGTGAGACTGTGTCTCAAAACAAAAAAAAAACAAAAAAAAAAAACAAAAAAAGAATTTACTGAGGGAGTGAGAAACTTGTACAACGAAAACTATAAAACACTGTTGAAAGAAATTAAAGACTATGTAAATAAAGAGAAACATATTCCATGTTGATGAACTGAAAGCCTTAATGTTAAGATGTCAATACAGGTTGAGTATCCCTAATCCAAACATACAAAATGCAAACTTTTTTGAGTACCAACATGAAGCTCAAAGGAAATGCTCATTGGAGCATTTCAGATTTTCAGATCAGGGATGTTCAACCAGTAAGCATAATGCAAATATTCCAAATTCTGAAAAAAATCAAAATCCAGAACACTTCTGGTACCAAGCATTTTAGACAAGGGACATTCAACTGTTACCCAAAGTGATCTGTTAATACAAATTCAATGCAACCCCTATCAAAATCTCAATGATGTTGTTTGCAGAAATAGAAAAATCCATCCTAAAATCCATATGAAATTTAAAAGGATCCCAGAATAGCCCAAACAATTTTGAAAAACAAGAACAAAGGAGGAGGACTCTGAATCTCTGATTTTAAAAGTTAATACAAAACTACAGTAATCAAAACAGTACATTACTGGCATAAATACAGACATATAGACTAATGGTATGGCACAGAAAGCCCAAAATTAAACCCTCACCTATGTGGTCAAACGTATTTTGACATGGCTGTCAAGACCATTCAAGGACGTTGGTACTTTGAGACAGTAGTCTGCCAACCTCCTCATTTGTTGCCTCATTAATAAACTCCTTTTTCCTTCTCCTCAAAAAAAAAAAGACCATTCAATGGGGAAAGAAAGGACAGTCCTCAACAAATGGTGCTGGGAAAACCGGATAGCCATAAGCAAAAGAATGAATTTAGACCCTTACCCAACACCATATGCAAAAGTTAACTTGAAATGATCAAAGAACAAAATGTGAGACCTAAAACTATAAAACTTTCAGAAGAATACATACTACGAAACTTCTTGACACTGGATTTGGCAGTGATTTCTTAGATACAACACCAAAGGCACAAATAACAGTAACTACAAGAAAAAAAATTAGACAAATTGACTTAATGAAAATTAAAAATTGTGCATCCAAAGACACCATCAATGTAGTAAAAAGGCAACCACAGAATGGAACAAAATATTTGCAAATCATATATTTGATAAAGGATTGATATCCAGAATAAATAGAGAATTCCTAAAAGTCAAAACAAAAAAAGACCTGATTCAAAAATGGACAAAGGACTTGTATAAACATATCTCCAAAGAAGGTATACAAATGGCCATTAAGCACATGGAAGATGGTCAATATCCTTAATCATTAGAGAAATGCAAATCAGAACTACAATAAGGCCAGACAATGTAAAAAGTTTGACGATATGAAGCTCTCTCTATCCTTTGAAATTTTCTCAAGTTTTAATCAAGCTGTAAGTGCAACGGAATTTCTCCAGGCTTTTCGAATCCCTGGCTTAATGATCTTTGCAATCTAAAATGTAGCCACCTTTGGTTAGAATACACGGTTTAGCAACACATATACAATGTGGTTTCATACATGTTCAATTCCAGTGTTATTTTAACTAAAATTCTCCATAATTTTAAGTAAGAGTAATAATGTATAAATCCAAAAGTTTATGACAGAGGCCAAAATTCAATTTGTAATATACTCATCTTTTAAAAATTCCTACTTTCCTCGAACATTGGATCTCTTGGTATATATAAAGTATACAATCTTCTATAAAGAGTTGGAAAATAGATGCAATTGAAGGTCTTTTCATTTAACTTCACAAAACAGTAATATGTAAAATTCCTAATATGCATGGCTTCTTCTTTACTATGACATAGACCCACCGACACATTCATGAGAAGCAAGAATACCTAGACATGTGCCTCTATCGATTAATCATCACTAGGGATTCGTGAGCACTCAGGATGGTGTTTGTATTTTACAAGAAACTTTCAACTGTCATGGAAGAAAGATAAATAAACCCAAATAAGGTTAGCTCCATAAGTGGGCCAAATATTCAGAAGTCTGCCCTCAATTTTCTTAAAAACATCGAACAACACGTGTTTCTTCCATTAAGCCTCATTGTCCACTATACTGACCACTTGAGTTAGTTTTAGTGTTCTTATGTAAGTGTATCAAATCCAAAAGTAGTCATTTCCAAAAGATGTTTCAAACTCTAATTTGTTCAAAATGAGTATAGGATCTTCCGATTCTCCTGTTGAGTTCCTTGAATCAAAAGTCAATATCAGAGTCTATTTTCTATCTCATGTGAAAGCTTTTGAAGTGATAGTAAACAGAATCACCACTATTAAGCCTTGATGTCCCTAAGTTTCATCTATACAGGATACTTAAGATTTGTCTGAATACCTTGAATGAGGAAGTTATCGTAACAGGAAGGGGGAAGGCAGGCAGTAAATAGAGGAAAAATAGCCAAAAATCCATTACTACAGGACAAGCGGACAACGGGCACAGCAAATAAAGACTTGCAAGAAAACTACACCAACCCACATTAAAGGTCGGAGTGGTCTTCTGATAAGCTCGCTCTATTGCTAACTGTGTCTGTTTCAACTGGAGGGCGATTGTACATAGGCAGATATTTTTTAAAAGATGTTTTATATTATCAGATCTTAACTGCATTTTTTAAATGAGTCACTGAATACAGGATAAAGTTTCCTACATTAGAACTAAAAGAAGCAGGCATGTGACATCTTGTCTCCTGCATACGTGCACACGTTTCTACGTGTAAGCAGTATAAGCAAACGTATTACTGTTTTCTAAGTAAATGATACTGTACTTCTTTTTTTGCTTTTCAAAGTATATATTCTCTCTCAGTTAATGGAGAGAAATAAATTCGAAAGAAATGCAATGTTTTTAAGGTTAATGACTCATGAGAATATTTACAAAGTGTACTATTGCTTTGAGCATAAATGTCGTTTGGGTTTTGTGGGAGGGGGTTGTTTTTTTTTTTTTTTTTTTTTAAGAAAACCCACCTGCATCAGAGTGAAGTATAAGTGGCTGGCTTTTGTCTGTTATCAAGTCTTATTTAGCTAGTTGCTTAATACCTCACTGTGACCTTCAAAGTTTTTGTAATTGACAGATTTACTTGTCTATGCTTAAATTACTATTTCACTGATAACAAATTAAGGAAATTATAAAATTAAACAAACAACTGAACTCTACTTTCTCTAATCTTGACCCAAACACTGAACTTTCCAATTTATATCATTTTTTACAATAAGATTCCAAGGAAACCAAATTGCTCTTAAACCATATTGCAGCCTTCCTATTCTCACTAATTAAAGTTTGACGCAAATATTCTTACAGATTCACGGAACATACAATCACAGTACTATTTTCAAGAGAATGAAGAACAAAAACGATTATGTACAAAGAAGTTATGGTATTAATGTGGAAATTTGGAAAATTAAGTATACTCAAAAGCCAGAGACATAAAAAATTAAGGTTACTATATAAATCTTTGCTGTCACTTAGCATTGTCCAAAAACATGGCTAATAACATAAATGGTGTCACCAATGGGTATTTAACAAGAAAAACCTGATGAGGATATACCGCAGATGCAAAACACTGTCCAGTTACAGATGTAGAAAACCTGATTTAAAGTTCCTCATCTTTTCAACTTGATTCAAAAGATTCAAAATAATATTTCCCTTAAAAATACCATGATTTTCAAGTAAAAATGTTAAGGGATCACTAAAAAATTAAGGCATTGGTTTCTCTACATGCATAAAATACATTCCAATACAGTCTTCCTAATTCTCAGTAATGCTGAATCTAATTTATTCACATGTGATTTTATTTTATTTCTTTCAGAGCCAATTTAGAAGTATATTCAGCTACTTTCAATGTATAAACACAAAAGAATTCAATTGCTTCCCTACCATACAGTTTTTCAGAAACTATACCAAAAAAGCAGGCATGAGGGTTTATAGCTTGACAGTTCCTAAATACTTTTTGAAAAAAATCCACCTCTACCACTGATGTTCATCAAGAAAACATTTTCTGAATAAAATGTAAACTTCTGAGCCACTAAGAGATGCTATATTTCAGAAAAAGTCAATTTCCATTAAAATGAATGTTTAACAAATGGAAAACCTTACATAAGGACTAGAAAAAGACATGGATTTGTAAATGAACATTAACACTAATTTTAACTAAAGTCAGTTAAAACTGATTTTCAATTTTAACTATTTTATTTTTACATGTTTATATAAACCACCATATGAAAAGAGGCACCATGAGGCAGTTTTATAGCACAAGTTTACTTGTGTTTGTATTACTATAATCGAGAAAAATGAAATTATTTTTAATATGCTTTTCAGCCAGAAAATTGAATATATTAAAAAGCTGATGAAGGACTGGTGGTAAAGAAAGTAAATGTACTCTTTTATTTAGAAATTCTGTAGGGACTTTTTTTAGAAAATCTTAGAATATTGACACTTACATGGTCAGCATATTAAATTGAGTGTAGGTTGAGATTGTTTTTGTGGCTTATGTAAATCTATACAAAGTATGTTACCACTGGCATCTGTTACCACTTTAATACACAGGCTTGGGTGGGCTCAAACCACTTGTGGGACAAAAGTATAATATCTCTTTGTTAAGTGGATGTTTCCAAACTTATCAGTCAGTATAGCATCTTGTAGTGCCAGTTAATCACACTACTCCCTAGAAAAGTTTGATTCAAATTTCACTCAGTGTAGAAGCCTGAAAGAGACCAAATACAACTCTCTACCTTAGAAAAAGGAATTAAGAATGTTTTGCTTTATATAGTTATAACAATAAGTTTGTAATTCAATTGTGTAAAAGACACATGAAAGTACCACTTTCTTTCTATACATGTTTCCTATTATCAAATAATGTACCATAAATGGAAATGCATGCAAACATATTGATGCTAAAATAAATTAAGCTTAATAAAAAATATCTAATAAAAAATAAAAATCAGATCTGGAGACTTACTGCATGCCACAATTTAGAGATTGTAGTCAAAAGCTTGCCTGAATTTAGCAAACATAAGCTGAATACCAGTGAAGAAAGATTATTTTTCCCAACACCAAAATTCCCATACAAAGCCAAAGATGTTGACTTGAACATAAATTAAGATGGACTAAAATACACATGCTGTTCTGGTGACAAGTAAATTTTAGAGTATAAAGCACTCTTGCAAGACATGAGACATGCTATTTATCCTAGAAATGTTTTATAGAGTCTGGAAAAACTAAACGAGACAATAGTTACATCAGAATATGATTTGTTGACCAGCAATAATTGGTATTCAAGAGAAAAAGCAGCTCAGGAAGGGCAAATTGCAAAACACAAAGCACTCATATGACAGCATGAGAGGAAACACTTTTATGTCTAGATAATGACCATTAAACTTCTAGAATTAACAAAAAAGAAAAATTAAACTGTACTCAAAAATTATTTCATTCTATTATGCTGATCTTGAATTTTTATTTTTAGTCTTTCTCTGGGCATGTCTAGAAATCTGTCATTATAATATTATACATTTCTCACCCCCCTATGATGCCAGCAACATACACTCTGTGGAAGACTATATTGTGTGCTTAGGTAACCACTGGAAGATGAAATCTTATGTGTTAATTGTATGATCATTCCTCATTAGGCCAGCTAAAGGTCCAGTTTTCAACCTAAAGGAATCCTAGGTAAGCAGGCTGAACTTCAGAAGCCACTGCTGTACTCACCAAGAGAGTTTATTGAATCCAGTATTCACTTTAGTAGACAGCACAAGTAGCTGCATGATTCAGAGGTACAAAATGGTCATGTTCCAGAGTAAAGGCAGACTTAAGGACAATGGAAACCTGCATTTAAATAGTGGATCTTGCTCTTACTGTGCGAATCAGAGAAAAATTATCTAACCTAAATTTTAGTTTTCCCACCCGCAAAATGGGAGCAAAAATGTCTACTTTACAGTATTATTTTAAAGACTAAATGAGATAATATAAAGCACTTGGCATGAGTGCTATGTGCTCCAAGTCCTGGTTTTAAACCTTGACCAAAAAAACACTCGAATATTATACCATTTCTATGTTTAAAAAGAAAAGAAAGAAGATATGATGTAGGGATAGATACAGCTGATCCCAATATGCACCTGTTGTAAGCAGGTAGAGTGGTAAGACGGGAGGGAAGAGCCATAAATTCCCGTAACTTAAAGGCTTTAAACTCTAAAGGGGAAAAAAAAAATTAGCTGCACCCATTAACACATCATGCAGTTTAACTCAACTCAATGTTAAAGGATACCAAGAAAACAGATCTTCTTCCCACCTTCACTGAATAATAATCTACAACAAGTTCATACCATGTTTTAGGCAATGCTGAAACCAAAGAGTTCTTAAAACTAAAATAAACCATTGTTTTCATATATAAATTTGGTGACAAAATCAGTCCTGAACTTGAACTAGGTAGAAGATCTACAGTTTTTATTATTGAATTAAGTGTAAATATTTATGCATAAGTTTCATTTTGTGGTAAGATCCCAAATGATGTCATATATATGACATACTGCAGCAGCTTCTGAAGTACAAAGGATTCCAAATTCTAAAACACATGTAGCCCAAGGGTTTCAGATAAGGAAATCTGAACAATCTCTACTTAAGGGGAAAAATAAGGTAGAACAGATACATAATGAAAGAGGTAAATTGCCTAAGGCACAGACTTGTAGTTAAGAATTTTCTGTCCTTCTCAAGTCAGTATTTGCTTTAGAACCTTTGATTGTCCTATAATATAGAAATAATAACATTAATTACATCGCTGATTTCTTGGAGAAGAGATAGTTAATATACATAAAATGCTTGAAACAATGCCCAGCACTATTTCCAATAAATGCTGTATAACAGAAAAATAATTTGAACATTTAGTAGTGTGATGGTTTATCTTATATGTCATATGTCATGTTTATCTTATACGTCTTGACTGGGTTAAGTTATGCCAAAACAGCTGGTAAAACTGGGTGTGTCTATGAGGGTGTTTCCAGAGGAGACAAGCATTTGAATCCACTGCCCTCACCAATGGGTGCGGGCATCATCTGATCCATTGAGGGTCTGAATAGAACAAAGCAGAGAAGGGCGAATTCTCTCTTCTAGAGCTGGGACATTCTGGCATCAGACATTGGTGCCCCTGGTCCTTAGGTCTTTGGGCTCAGAGTGGGACTTAATATCACTGATTCCCTTGGTTCTCAGGTCTTTGCATTTGGACTGAAATAACATCACCAGATTTCCTGGGCCTCCAGCTTTCAGACAGCAGATCATGGGACTTAGCCTCCATAATCACGTGAGCCAATTTCTCATAATAAATCTTTCCATGTAACTCTATCTAGGTATATCCTATTGGTTTTATTTCTTTGGATCACCCTGATTAATACACCAATAATAGGCAAACAGGTAAATATAACATGAATGTACTATATACCATATTACATTTTGGAATTTTTTTTTTTTTTAATCCAAGTTTTCTTTTTCCTATGCCCAGAGAGATATTTCTACCATCGAGATAGTACTGAGTATAAGTCACGAAGGGAGGAGGTAATCTCAGGTGAACAAACAAGCATTTGGAGCTGGTAGAGCATAATTAGACTTCAAGCTCTTAACTCAACAAAAATACTGTTTGGAAAGAAATGATCTACAAAAGACTAAGGGGTAGTGCAGAGGAATGCTTCTGGAATTTAACCTACAAGCAGCCCAGCCAGAGTTCTTGTTAAAATGCAGATTCTGATTGAATGGGGTGAGGCAAAGATTCTACTTTCAAGTACTCAGGTAATGGCAATGCTGCTGGTCTAAAGGCGCTCACTGAGTAGGAGGGCCACAGAGCAGTGATGCCAGCAGTGTACCAGCAACAGCAGAATCTCCTGGGAAATTATGAGAAATACAAATTCTAGAAGATAAGGAAACTTGTGGAGCTTATTGACCTAAATCAGCTGTTTACACCAGACTAGTCAGATTATTTTTCTTAAGAATGAAAGAACAGTTTTTCAATACTTTAAAAATAAATGTAGCATACTAGAACCTGTTATCTAAATAAGAAAAAAAATTTCTCTGCAATTTCCAAAGTCATAGTCCTTGCAATTATACTTAAAATGTAGCCTTTCACACTGTAAGCAGCCTGCTCTGATAATATATATGCAAAGTATTGCAATTCAGATGGACCACTTACTACTTGGTCACAAAACAGATCATTTCCATTTTTCCTAGGTGATACAGAAAAAGACTTGGTAAAGAAACCAACCTGAGTTTTACATTTCCTTGTGTTGAGAAAGTAACCAACCACATCATGGTTTAGCCAAACTTCTCCAGAGTAATGTTTACACATTGCTTGGTTGATATGTAATCATAGGTCAACCTTAATGGTCTGAAACAAAATATGCTTGAAGGACAAAGAACTTGAGGGTAAACTGCAAATACAGTGTCATGATCAAAGAAAAGATTTCAATTTTCTGAATGTAAAGCCAATTGATTGTAAAATAGGTTTTCCCAAAATTTTTAAATATATTGATGCATTCAAAATTTAGATTCAGTACCTTTTTCTACCTCAATAAAAGTTTGAATTTAGAAGTTCACCTCTCATTCAAAACCTAAGCACATAGTTCTATCCAAAATCTATTTTCAAAGAAGTCAGTTACTAAAATATTATAAAGCACTATACTTGTTTCAAGATTAGAGTGAACACCTCCAATCTTGCTAGGACTATATATTTAAAAATAGTGGTTCTCCATTAGGGCCAATTTTGTCTCCTAGAGGACATTTGGCAATATTAGAAGACATTTTTGATTTTCACAACCAGGGGGAGGGGAGAGAGGGATGGGTAATGCTGGTATCTAGTGAGTGGAGGTCAGATATGCTGCTAAACAACCTACAAACGCAGAAAACAGTCCCCAGGGCATAGAATTATCTGGTCTAAAATGTCAATATTGAATGTCCTTTGTACATTTTAATTACATTCTTAACACAATGTTAAGCACAATAACAAACACTTGATTATTAAATAAAATTATCTTTGTGTAGATGGGATCTTAAAGATATAAAAGTGGGTTATCACACATATGATATCCAAAATTACAGAACAGAATTGTAGTCATTGTCAGAACCAAAAAGAAATTAAAAAATCCTCCCATCCAGTCAAATTTCTCTAACTTGGGAAGACAATGTTTCTCATATGGGAGATGCTATCTAATGTACTGAGATGACAGTGTTAAGGGGAAGAGTTTTCTTAATAGTAAAAATTAAATAAGACCTTTACAAATTTATTAAAATATCAGTTTTCACTATTTCCTTTCTAATAGTACCAATGTCCCATACTCTTCTCAAGTTAATAAAGTATTTCCTCCATAAAAATTAAAAGCAATGTTACATCATAATAAGTGATATTTTATAAGCAGGAAACAAAATAAAATGTAATTATTTTCAAAATGCAAATCAGAGATCTTATTGGCCTACAGGCGTTTATACTTCTGAGATTGCTGGGATTTAAACTGTCACGAGAAATTCTGAACTGGCTTACATTTTTGAAACACAGGAACCAACAGCCACAAGGCCAAACATACCCTTAATAATCGATTCGGCTGCATACAGATCTCGTTTGTAGGTCACCTAAAGGACAGATAAACCTCATTAGACTTAACAGAGCAGGAAGGAATGTGAAAGCAATAAAATAATGCCCCCAAGGAAATTCTTGATTTTGAAGAAACTATAAACACATAATACTGACAGTTTCGGAATTAGAATTGCATCAGCAAATTCCCATTAAAAAACTATTCCTAGAAATTATTGAAGATTTGTTTTTAAATCTTTGAATAAATTTTTATGTGTCAGTGGTTACTGGAACCTTAATATAACTTAAGTATTATAATCAAAGAAAATGTGGTAGTGGTCAAATAAAATCATTAACATTAGTATTTAATAATAACATTTTATATTAGAAGGAAGGAAAGGATGGAGGGAAGAAATCTCTGTACAACAATCACCAAGTTGCCTTCTCAGTTGAAATGAGATAATTCTCAAAGATCAATCCACATTAAGAGGGACTTCTTTCTGAATTGAGTATATCTGTATGTACCCAGATAAGATTTGCCTTGTAAGATTTTATTAAAACATGGCTCCAATAGAAAAAGCGTACAGGGCACCAATGTGTGCCTAAGAACAATGATGACCTTTCCTTAAAAACACACAGCCTCCTTGTAATTGTAACCTGCTCCTTGTAATGTAGTCTGCCATGGCGTGTATGTATGGCAGATACTTCCCAGACCTCATCCAGTGAGCTCAAGTACAGAACATGTAAGTGCATTGCATTGCAAAATTAGTTCTCCTATATCACAGAGCTGAAAGATGGGGTGAATAACAAAACAGCTCTTCAATAAGTACTACAAGGTGATAGAACCTACATTCAAGCACCCAGATGACTATGATGCAGATGGTCTAAAAACCCATTTTGAGAAATGCTCACCGCATTGATACCTTACCACGCCTATAAAATTGAACTTTTTTCCTCTAGATTACCTCATTACTGGATTTCTACAGAAAGTTTGTTCAGCACAAGTGGGCCAGCACACTTCTATGAAAAATAGATTCCTCTGCTATACCATTATTCTGGCAGGTAATTCCTGCACCAAAGCTACACCTTACTATCCAGAATTAAAGTGGCAGCTAACTTGGTAACACAGACAGAAAGGTGCTCAAGTAATTCAATCTAATGAAATCAAAAGTCAAACACTATATAATCTCTAAAACAAGCACATGGCAACCAAAACTAGTGATTCCCAGTACTGTACCTACCATAGTACTATAGTAGTAGTACCATAGTATTATGGTAGGTATAGTACAGATAAAAATGCAATTCTGCTGTCTGGAGAAAAAGTGATTAAAAAATAGACATTTAAAAGTTCATGCTATGCATTTTACCACATGAAAGAATGTATTGATCTCATTCATTCATCAAACTAATATTGATTGAATAACTACTATGTTCTAGGCCCCGTTCAAAGTGCTAAAAATAATGAAAAGAGTGAATAAAAATCCTTAACATGTAGAGACTACATTACAGTTCAGAATTTTATTTCTGTAAAAGTAAAACTAATTTTTAATTCTTTTCTTGAAAATACCCAATTAACTAGATATCTGAAATCAGGCCTTACTAACATTTGCAATGTAAATGAGAAAGTTTTTCCTATAATAATTATCTGCTGTGGAAGGTAAACTCAGAACAAAAACTAAGGGGAAGAAGACTAATTATCACAATTCATTTTCTACTCCCTCCTACTTTAAGGGCTAAAACACCAGTTTAAGTTAAAATAATTATGAAAGTACCTTATTTTTTCATACAAATCATGATGGATTTATCAATTTATAGAAAAATTATTCTCAAATACTAAAATGACTTTTCTAGAATACTTGCAAGACTTAGTTTTTACATTGGAGTCAGTTGTATGAATAAGATACATTTATTATCCAAAGGTTTTGTCTCCTTTTATATTAATTAACTGAATAACAAGAAAGACTTAAATTTATCATCTCCTTTTCCCTATAAGCTGTGTGTACACAGATTAAGGCTTTTTTGATTTTTAACATCTTCTACATACCTCAACTGTACTTCTCAAATATTGATTTAATAAAGATAAACTAGAGAAAATATTTCTTACAAACTTTTAAAGTATCTTTTTAAGAATAGCCATATTTTTTTCTAAATAAAACAGCTAAATACTTCAAAGGGAATGTTACTGGAAAGTGTTGTAATTGTGAATTGACGAGTTATTCAATTTTTCCATTTAACTTTTACAGTAATATGGGTTGTCCTTTCTTTATTTTTAATTGGAAAAAAATAACACCCTAAACAATCAGTTTTGAAGTGATTTTGTTCTGTTAGCATGATCTGTAGTCTTCCTTTGATCTTGCACAATACTCTATTATGGAAAATAATTACTTTAAAAAAGAAAATCAATCCTGTAGTGATAGAAGCAAATGTCTAATTCACTTGTTTTCAAACTGTGCTCACTAGAGTCTCAGAGGCCACCTGAAAAATAGTAAAGGTGTTCTGTGCAGGTGAGACTCTAACTCAACATCTGATACTCACCTAGTTCAGTTCAATTTTTGTCTATGTTGTTCAATTGAGCTTCTATGCAATATTTCATCTGAGTAATGTGTTTAGCTAAAAAAAAAAAAAAATTCAATAGAAGAGAAACCTGAAGCTCAGAGCTACAGATATAATTGTCTTCTGAAGTCCTAGGCCAGGATTCTCTCGGCTACCTCAAGGTATACTCTGGCAGAGATTAGCATATCTACATTTTGTTTCTCTTTGTGTGCTGAGTGAGACACAAAATAGTAAAACAGATCTTTCAGAACAGAGCCAATGCCAGTTGGCCACCAGCTTATATGAGACTACACTTAATGTTCTCCCACCTTTCATCTCACAATATGTAACTCCAATAATTAGAAAAAGCCAGAAAAACTTCATTTTAAAGATATACAATGTTTACTATATATACCTTTGGAATTTTTTCCATTTCATTATGTACATTTAGAAAATATTTTCTTGAGACTGGATAACTGTATGAAAATCTCTCAAAAGAAAATGTCACCACATTGTACTTTTGAGGTTATAAAACCAAATAGACTATTTTGTTTCTTTTGTTTTTAAACAAAGATGCTAGAATACCTGAATCTAAAAAATGTAGTCCCCATGAAAAGGAATCCTCAAAAGTCATCTATCCCAATAGCAACAATGATATGAACATTTCAGAAACTCCTTCTTAAGAAGTATTCAGACAATAGAATACAGTTGTTAAATTTCTTTAATAATTGACTATAAATCTTCTATGCCTTGAAGACGGTTTGGACATTTAGAAAAAGAAGTCTATTCAAATTAAGTCTAGACAGTGTAGTAAGTGACCAAGCTATATAATTAAAAATATATTGGACCAAAGATATGGCACAACTATAAATTAGAGGGGCTAAAGTTCTTATGTAGACTAGATGAAATCTCATCAAAATAATAGTGTTTACCAAGGCCTGCACAACTACCAAAGGGAAGCATGAGAGCTGATTGCTAGAAGCCAGTCCTGTACTCTTCAGTGCTGGGCACTCTTATGGAAGAGGGTGGGAGTGCTGTGGTCGTCTAAGGTGATGTTCTCTATCCTTCATGGTGATTTGAAAAAAACTGATCTTTTTTCCAGACCCCAGAGGAGCTAGTACAAGAAGGCTGGCATCAATCCTGAATGTTTACTGTTTGCATTTACTTTTAGTAAAATTTGTATGTAAAATATAAAATAATAGCCCTCCTGGAATTTCTGGTGGCAATTGAAATAACACTAAGTGCAGTCACCAGAAATTTCTAGTCATCCTTACCACTGTGGAGTTAACTCCTTGACTTCTGAAGAGTAGAAGGTATCCTGTTTCATATTTCGGAATCCTTCCTTGCCTTACTGTTTTATAGTGGTGAAGTGCCTCTCAATTACATCCAAATGTGTCTTTCACTGCATCAGGTTTCTGAATATGTTCTAGGTACTTGGCCCTGCCACCTGGGTCCAATACCAGTTTTAGCATAACCGTACTAGAACTTTTCTTAGATTCAATTTTTTTAATAGCAACATCTTTGGAATTACTGTATCGTTAAAACATTAATGCCAAGGTGTAAATTCTAATGTGTGGTTTAAACAGCAATTAAAATACTCTCTCTAGTCACACAAAATAAGATCACAAAATTTAAGTAAAAGCCTATACTAAAGATGAATCATACAATATTAGCAAAAGGGGCTAAGTAATCGGCTCAGAAAATATCGAAAAGATTGAAAGCAGACAAAAGACCAAAAAAAGGAAATAGGGAACCTGAAAACTATAATATTTGCACTCAAAATAGTTTCACCTCGCTTAAAAGAAAAAATATGATACCAACAGAAAAATAAAAAACTCCTATAATGGCTATCTATAAGACATTTTTCCCAATCCACTGCATTGTAGGCCTTTTATTAGAGTCCAAGGTCTCTTTGTGGCACACCATTCAAACTCATTCATAAGAGTAAGGCTCTCTGCTTCCCCCCAGTTTGATCCTGATCTCTCTAGGCCTGAAAGAGTACGTCACCCTTGGCATGTGTTTCCCGAGAAAGCACCACACACTGGGGACCTAAAAGAACAGAAAGTTATTCTCTCTCAGTTCTGGAGGCTAGCAGTTAGAGATCAAATTGCAGGCAGGACAGCGTTCCCTCTGAAGGCTTTGGGGAAGAATCCTTCCCAACCTCTTCCTAGCTTCTGGTGGTTGTAAGCAATCCTTGGCATTCCTTGACTTGTAGATGCACCACTCCAATCTCTGCACCATCAGCACGTGGCATTTTCCCTGCATTCAGGTCTCTTCTATTCTTATACCAACATCAGTCATGTTGGATTTAGGGCCAATCCTACTCCATTATGACCTCATCTTGTTTCCAAATAAGGTCACATTCACAAGTGCCAGAGTTTAGGGACTCCAATACACCTTTTAGGGGACAATTCAACCCATGACAGCATGTGTGAAGTGACTCACTAGTGGAATCAAGAGAAGTGCCCTGGAAAGGCCAATCATGTCAGAGTGCACAGAAGGGAAACAGAGAGCTGATAGGTACCTGATGACTAACACTCTCTTACTGGAGAAAATAGTGAAATACGAGCATTTAACAAAAGAAAAAAGAAAAAAAGTAAAGATGTGGAGTGGAAAATTCAAAGAGTTATGTGCTGCTTCCCTTTCCATCCACAGAACTCAGAGTGCTTTACAAACTTGATGAAGGCTCATAACACTCACAAGAGGTAAATTATCACACCCCCAAAGATGTCAAAGTGAGGCCAGAGAGCACTGACACGTTAATAGCAATAAAATGCCTCACAGTTTCCACTTTTTTACTTGGCTGTCAAATTAAATCTAGCAGACAGTCAAAGGGATTCTACAGAGATGTGGGTTGGTGTCTTTAACAATACCCCTAACTGGTAATTGCCAAAATCTTCATAATTAATATCTATATCACCAATAAGACATATATAGAAAAGGATAATCCAAATAAAATGTTTGCCTTCTGGACTGAAGACATTTAGATATCCTTAAATGAGCAATAACACTGCAGGAATTTTCTCTACCAGGCAATAATCCAAGCCTGACAATATTTTGAAATCTTGGAATTCAACAGTTTAAGTATGTCTAAGACAATCTTAACATACAGCAAGGCCCATCATGTTACTGTGCAAGATACCTAATCAAATTATAGGGCTTTCTGTTTTCAAATCAATGAGGAAATATGCATGTAGACTCATAATCTCAGAGTTAGAATGAATCTTTACTATCTCAATTGTTGGCAGATGTTTAATAAATATTTCCAAAGATTACAATATTTCAAAAGCAGCAATACTTGTTTCAAAATTATGAAATAATCCAAAAATTCTATTTCAGAATAATTCGACTCATTTCTACTTGATGAAACAAAGGGGAGGCATACTCTAAAACACCTCTGGCCTGAAAAAGAAGCTGTAGTATGGTAATGCCAGTACCCTGTTTGCAACAACCACTGCATACCTTCCAAAGGAAATGAGTTTGCCATTAGAAGAGTTGGGCCTTGCCACAGAAAAAAGCCCAGTTCTTCATGGGGGGTCGGGGGGAGAAGGTGGGTCCAGCTACTACCACTCTGTGTCAGAACTGTAGCAGATACCCATTCAACTCACATAAGTTGGAGCAACCACCCAAGGGCCTGTAAGGAAATGTTAATATTGCAGGCAGAGTTGTAGCTTTAATCCCATTGAGTCAACAGAATAAAAGGTTATCCACAGAGAACAAGAATAGAGGAAAAAAGTTAATAAACCAGTCTTATGGACTATGAAATGGAATTTCCTTGAATTATCGCAAAGTGAATTTTCTTGAAGCCAAGCAATATAAATGGTACATTTTGATGGCTCCATAAATCCAGTGAGTGTCCTTTAACTCCCGTTGTACTCTATCGTTTTTAAATGCACTCACATGAACACACACACACACACACACACACACACACACACACACACACGGACCAGCACAGAGAAGAGCCCTAGCAAAGGCTCATCTTACCTTCCAGAGATCAGGTGATCCTTCTACAAGTTTAGCTTTCGTGTGACAGTATTTTAGAGCCAATTGCAAACACTCAGTTCCAAATTCCAAGTCATAGTCACTACACTGGTGGAGGGGAAAAAAAAAAGTTAAAATACAATTTTAAATAAAACTAAGCCTTTTATTTCATAATCAATTGCAAACAGAAGAGACTAGAGAACTCACACTAATCAGCTATAGATTAAGTTATAAAATAACCCCCCCATGCCCTAAAAGCATAACAAAATGAATAAATAGGAATATTATAACCATAAGAGTTTTGAGCTTCCTCAATAGTTTCAGATGTCAAATAGTATGATACTTTGTTTCCTTTACTCATAAGTTACCCTTCCAAACATGTTTATAAAATGCCTGAAAGGATAGCTGAGGATTACTGTATCAGAACTGTTAAAATATATATATATATATATATATAATCTAAATCCTGTATCTTTTATTTGTATAAAGACAGCTGCAGGCCACAGTTCTCTCATTGATTTTAATATTTAAAATATCAGTAAATCCTCATTAATGATTTATATTTTGTTTGTAAACATGGAAATAGTTCAGTTTTTCATTGTGAGAAAAAGCGTGAAGGTCTCTTCATAGATTCAGTAAAATATAGATAACATCTTTTAGCACTTTAAGCTGAACCATCAAAATAACCAAGCAATAATATAATTCAGCTGGATAATATTCACAGAGTGTCTATCCTTTCTCCAAGCTCTGTATTAAGTACTTGCTATATAAAGGTAAATTATACATGTAATGTGTCCTCAAGGAACTCAAGTCTAGAAGGGGAGGCTGACTTCTAACAAATAATTTGCAGCAGAATGTAATAGATGCAGCAATAGAAGAATGTCCAGAGGTAGCCCAATGGATAAAATACTTCATTCTATGTGAGGACATAAGGAAAAACCTATCAGGGAAAATGGTCTCTGACCTCTATCTCAAAATCTAAATAAGACTGGAGGAGGGGGATTATCTTTAAGGCAAAAGGTGCCAAGCAAAGTTACAAACATTTGAGGCATTTGGTAGATTTGCATTTTAGAAAGAGCATATCCATGTAAAGACTGCTGGAAGTCAACAAATATGAATATGGCATCTAAAGCTGTTTTATTGTACTGAAGGTTACAAAATTTTAACTGTAATGGTTTGCAGAATTACTGAAGAAAATTTAACCAAACGTACACAGAGCTCCTATCTGACCAAAAGAGTCACAGTTAACATCTTCTATTTTGATGAACTACAGAACATGACATATTTTCTAGCCTTTTTCATTTTTAGTAGAGTATTATCAATAATAGTTACATTCAAATACCTTGAGATGAGCTTTGGTAAACCTTCCTTCACTTTGTATTTCCATCATCTACACAGTATTACCTATTAGTATGTGAGATAAATGTACAGAATTCTCTTTAACACGTTGTTAAATCCCACAGATAACTAGTAATAAAATGAAATCATAAAAAATGCTAAGTTAATCCAAAGGCACGCAGAAAAGTGAGAAAAAGAACAAAGAACAAATGGAACCAACAGAAAGCAACCAGTGAGATGATACTTTCAGTCAAGAAAGTTAATAAAGAATTAGTATGAAGCAGATTAACGGGTGGCAAAAGAAAAAAGAAAAAAAAAAAGAATGAGTAATTGCACAAAATATTTGACATTTATTATCCAGCATGGGGGGGGGGTGTCACAGTGATGTCACTGATCACATCAGAAATATACAGACACCAAGAACCATCTGCCTCCCCAAATTTGGTCTCCTAAGACAGTGTCAAACAGCCTTCTCCACAGGCAGAAGCTATAAGGACAATCACTGGAGGTGCTCAAAATACACAGTCCAGCCCAGTCATGTTATAGGGGAGCTCAGAGTCAACAAGCCCTGCCTACAAAACTCACCAAGTCCAACCAGTCCTCAACAGTTACACATGTGCCAAAAACCCAAATTTAGCTGACACCCAAGAAGAGATTGTAACATGAAAGATAAGGTCAAAAAGGCAAAAAATAAAGCATTTTGGAGGAAATAGAAACTGCCATTTTTAAAAATTGTTAATAGACCCCAAAAGATAAAGTATTTGTAATCAAAGAGGACAGGGTAATATTTAAAAGGATAGAAAATGAGAGAGAGAGATAATTATATGACTCATCCACAAAGTCGAATATCCAAATAAAAAGAGAATGAAAAAGAAAAAAAGTAGGTAAAGACAATTTAAATAATTCAAGATAGTCCAGAAATGAACATGAATTTCCAAATTAAAATAATTTATGGAATATAGAAGCTAATGGATGAAAATATACCAAACCAAATTAACAACAACAAAAATTCTCTTACAAAGAAGCCAGAATCCTAATGGACTAGAACTTCTTAGCAGAAACAATGAAAATTAAAACAAGAAATAATTTTTTTCCTAATTCTTAAGGTAACGATTTTCAACATAAAATTCTACTCCCAGAAAAGCTATTAATTAAGTTTGAGGGTAGAATATGAATTTCTCCTAGCATTCAAGGTCTCAAAAGAATTTAATACTCATGCATTCTTTTTTTTTCCCCTCCACATTTAAGACTTTAGAAAAGTTTTAAGTTCACAGCATGATGGAACAGAAGGTACAGAGATTACTATATACTCTCAAGCCCTCATATACAGACTCTGCTACAATCAAAACCCTGCAACACAGTGTTATGTGTCAGCATATGTGTAAACTTACACTGATACATCATTATCACCCAAAGCCTATAGTTTACCTTACAATTCATCCATGGTATTATACATTCTATGGATTTTCATAAATGTGCAATGACATATATCCAATGTAGTATCATACAGAGTGGTTTCACCACTGTAAATAAAATTCTACTGCACTCCACCTATACGTACCTCTTCCCCCTGAAACCCTTGCAACCACTGATCCTTTTACTGTCTCCATGGTTTTGTCTTTTCAAGAATGTCACATAATTGTAATCGTACAGTATGTAGCCTTTTCCAATTGGCTCCTTTCACATGGTAATAGGCATTTAAGGTTCCTCCATGTCTTTGGGTGACTTGATAGCTAATTTCTTTTTAGCAGTGAATAATACTTCATTGTCTTGGTATTCTAGTTTATTTATTTATCTGGATAAATCCCAGTTGATTGTGGGATTTTTTTATACATTGTTGCATTAAATTTGCTGATATTTTGTTGACTACTTTTGCATCTATGGTCTGTAGTTTTTTTCATGTAATGTCTTTGTCCTCTTTGATTTCTGAATTAGGGTAATATTGGCCTCACAGAATGTGTTGGGAAGTATTCCCTTTGCTTTTATCTTCTGGAGAAATTGTAAAGAATGGTATAATTTATTCATTAAATATTTGCTTGAAATCACCAATGAACCCATCAGCGTCTAGTGCTTTATATAGTGAAAGGTTATTACTGTCAATTTATTTAACAAATGTAGACCTATTCAGATTGCCCATTTCTTTCCTGTATGAGTTTTGACAGATTGTATCTTTCAATGAATTGGTCTATTTCATCTATGTTATCAAATTTGTGAATGCAGTTATTCATAATATTCCTTTATTATCCTTTTAATGTCCATGGGATTAATAGTAATGTCTACTCTTTCATTTCTGATGTTAATTTCTGTATTCTTTTTTCTTAGCCTAGATTATCCATTTTACTAATCTTGTAAACAAACCAACTTTTGGTTTTGTAGATTTTCTCTATTGACATCTGTTTTTGATTTCATTGATTTCTGCACTCATTTTTTTCTTCTGCTTATTTTAATTTGCTCTTCTATTTTTAGCTTCCTAAGGTAGAAGCTTAGATTGATTTTAGACATTTTTTCTTATTTAACATATGTAATTGATGCTATAGCTATTCCTTTAAGCACTGCTTTTGTTGCAACTCAATTTTGGTAAGTTCTATTTTCATTTCTTTCAAAATATTTTATAACTTCTCTTGAGATTTCTCTTTGTAGCATGTTATTTAGAAGTATGTTGTTTAATCTCCAATTATTTTAGATTTTACAGCTACCTTTGTTATGGATTTCTGCCTTAATTACATTGTGGTACAAGAGCAGGCATTGTATGATTTCTGTTCTTCTATTTATTTTTTTCATTTTCTTTTTTCATTTTTTTACTTCGAAATATTACCCGGGTACAAATGTTTTGGTTACATGGATTGCTTTTGTACTGCTTGAGACAAAGTCATAAGTGTGCCCATCACCAAGATCATGTACATTGTACACATTAGGTATGATTTCACTTATCCCTTTCCTCCCCACTCCCACCTGGTTTGATTTCCGTTGAGTTTTTACTTCCTACTATGCACATAAGTGCTGTTTGGTTAGTTCCAAATTAATAGTGAGTACGTGTGGTGTGTTTTTCCATTCTTGTGATATTTCACTTAGGATAATTCATTTTGTATGGCTGAGTAGTACTCCATGGTATACACATACCACATTTATTAATCCACTCATGAATTGGTGGGCACTTAGGTGGATTCCACATCTTTGCAATTGTCAATAGTGCTGCAATAAACATTTGAGTGCAGATATCTTTTTGACAGAATGACTTTTTCTCCCTTGGGTAAATACCCAGTAGCGGGATTGCTGGATCAAATGGTAGGTCTACTTTAGTTCTTTGAAGAGTCTCCATATCATTGTCCATAGAGGTTATACTATTTTTCAGTCATACCAACAATGAATAAGTGTCCCTTTCTCTCCACATCCATGCCAGCATCTAGTTCTTTGGGACTTTTTGATAAAAGTCATTCTCACTAGGGTTAGGTGATAGCTCACTGTGGTTTTGATTTTCATTTCCCTGATGATCAGTGATAAGCATTTTTTCATATGTTTATTGGCCATTAGTCTAACTTCTTTTGAAAAGTTTCTGTTCATGTCTTTTTCCCACTTTTTAATGGGATTGTTTGATTCTTTTTCTTGGTGATTTGCTTGAGTTCTTTGTATATTCTGGTTATTAGCCCTATATTGGATGTATAGCATGCAAATACTTTCTCCCATTCTGTAGGTTGCCTATTAACTTTGTTGATTGTTTCCTTGGCTGTGCAGAAGCTTTTTTTTTTTTTTTAAAGAAACAAAAAATTTTAAAATTTTATTGGCTGTCTTTATTTCTTTTGTAAACTACTTATTCATATCCATCGCTCAGTTTTCTATGTTCATTTTTTTTTATTATTCCAGGGTTTTGTGACGGTACAAACATTATAGTTACACTTTATGTCTTTGCCTCACCCAAATGCGGGTTAAAGGCATGCCCTTCCCTCCCTTTAGTGCTCCCTGTGTCCCTTAGTTGTAGATTTTCCCCCCTATCCCCCTAATCCCTAGAGAGTATTTCTGCCATGTGATCAACCTACTGTTGATCAGTTAGTACCAATTTGATGGTGAGTACAAATGGATCCCGTTCTTCTGCTCTTTTGGTGCCCCACTTTGGATAATGGGCTTAAGTTTAATCCAGGAAAGTA
>CAUYRB010105046.1:0-17530 GCA_963574695.1 Propithecus perrieri | reverse complement strand
TTACCATTTGAGAGTAAGTTGCTAACCAGACAATTCCATCACTGCTGAATACATTAATGTTTTTTTCCTACTAGCAAGGGCATTCTCTTATATAACCATCAAAACCAAGAAATGAACATTAAAGTGTTTTTATCATATAATCCTCAGACCCTCTACACATTTCTCAACTTGTCCTAAAAATGTCCTTTGTAGCAAAACGGTCATGGGTTGCATCTAGTTGACAAGTCTCTTTGTTCTCCAGCAGTCTGGATCAGTTCCTCAGTCTTTCATGACCTTGACATTTGAAAATTACGTGGTAGTTATTTTGTAGAATGTCACTTGTTTTGAGGTTTCTGAAGTTTCCTCATGATTAGATTCAAGCTACGCATCTCTGGCAGGAATGCCTCACAGGTGATGCTGGCTTCTTCTTGCTACCTTGTGTCAGGTGGCACATGGTTTGATTTGACCTTGACTGGAGATGTTCACTTTGATTACTTGATTAAGGTAGTTTCTGTTGGGCGTCTTCACTGTAGAATTATACTCTTTCCTTTTGTAATATAATACGTATTTTATGGGGAGGTACTGTACTTTTAAACTATGTAATTATCCATTTTTCATTAAATTCTCTCTTACTATACATATATATGTGTATATATATATGTATCAATATGGACTCACGGTTTCCTATGGACACATGGTTGCCTGTTCTTTTTATTGGGTTATAATAAATTAGTATCATTTATTTTGGTGCTCATATTGCACCCACATTTGTCTTTTAAACTGGCTTCCGTTCCATTTTGACAGGTACTTATCATTGTTTGAACACTAATTTCCTTGCTTTCTGGCATGATGAACTGTTCAGGCCCTTCTTTTACTTTTCCTGTCCCAGTCCTGGAATTAACAGTTTTTCTAAGAAGCCCTGATTCCTTTCAGTGAAGAATTTAGAAGTCACTTTAGTTCTGAGCTTTCTATTTAATCACTGTTATGGCGGATTGTTTCTCCCAGGCCCCTTTCCATAAGGAAAGTTATCTATATGCATAGCCACACACACACACACACACACACACACACACACACACACACACATTTCTACATCCATCTATACTGAATACACACTGGTATCACCAATTCCAATGCAAACCGAAAGGGTTCATTCTAATTTTCACCTTTTCAATATTTTGGATTCCCTTTTCTAACATTATACTTGATCAGTTGCCCTACATGTCATCAATATCCTCTTGTCATCCACTGTCTCCTTCCCCTTGTGGAAGCCCTTGTATCCTACCCATGCTCCAATACCTGCACTGAGCCACCATATTGTCCCCTGATCCTCATGGAAACCCTCCTCACTCTACTGGAACTTCAACGCTCCATGCTAGACCAGCTCCACCACCCTTGCACCATATAGAAGCTCTCCGCACCCTGCTCAGGCTCCAGCCCCCCTGTGTTGGGCTGATTCTAATGTGAATGTCTTCCCACCTCTTTTGGACTCCAACACCTCAGAGCAGGCAGCCTTCCTATGTGGACACCCTTCTCACCTTGCTTGGGTTTTGACCACCTGTGCTGGGTTGCACCTCCTCCCTGCTACTCACCCCAATGTGGATGCCTGTCTCCCCCTGTTTAGACAATGGCCTCTCCCACCAGACTGCTCTTTCTCACCCCTCATGGGCTCTGACTCACTGTATGGGGCTATCCCCAGTCAGGAGTGCCCTCTTTTTCCAACTTGGGCTCTACCCCTCATGCCTGCTGCCTTCCCACATGGAAGCCCCTTCACCCCATTCAGACTCTGCCACCCCTCACTAGGCAGTCCTCCTTCATGAGCTTTCCTTATGCTGTTTGGGTTTTAACATTCTGCTCTAGGTCACCATGTCTCTGCTCAGGGAAGAGTTGTCTGGTTCCAAACCATAGGAAATTATCCCAACCTATGCTCACTGGGATTCTATTGGAGTTGCACTGATTTTACATATTTATTGAGAAGGATTAGCAATTTTAATAATAATTTCCAGTTTGCAAACATGGTTAGCCTCTCTGTTTTCAGTTATGGATTTATGTATTTAGAAGTCTACTTAAAACTACCTGGCTCTGATGCTTACCAAAGTGGTAAACCTCAGTATCAGTTTTAATTATTCTCAGTTTTTATAGTTTAAGTTTTGCTAGAAAATCATCCATTGCCATGGATTAATCACATTGAGTGTTACAGAGATGCACACAATTTTCTCTAATATTTCTTCCCAATTCTTTATTAGTGGTTCTATTTCATGTCACATTCCTAATGTTGCATATTTCTGTCTTCTACTTTTGTTCCCTAATCAGGCTTGCTAGCAATTCCTCTATTGCTTTGGTAACTTAAAATAATTACTTTTTACTGTTTTAAAAATATTTTAAATTTTTATTAATCTTCAAGGGAGCATTATTTTGTTATTTTTCTAACTGCTTAAGTTGAATGCTTATTTACTTCAGTTTTAATTTTTTAATAACAGCATTAGGATTCATTTTTCTTTGTTACAGCTTTGATTTTGGGAGCAACTGTTCATCTCTCTCTAACTTTGGATAATTTCTAATTATAGTTTCTATTTTGTCTTTGCTGCAGTGGTTATTTAAAAGAACGTTTCTTAATTTCTAGAAGATCAACACTAGGGTGATCACATGGCAGTAATACTTTCCAGGGATTAGGGGGATGGAGGAGTAAACCCGCAAGTAAAGGACACCGGTGGCATTGTAGGGGGGAAGGGCACGCCTTTAACCCTCTCTTGGATGAGGCAAAGACATAAAGTATAACCATAATGTTTGTACCCTCATAATACCCTGAAATAAAAAAAAAATTTTTGAGACAAGCTATCAGGAGCAGAAGGTAGTTGAACAATCTATAATAGAAAATGTTGAAATTGGAACCTGGAACAAATTTGGCTTGATAGTTATAGTTCTGGGTCAATCCCAGAGAAAAGGAGAGTCCGGTTTGCTTTGCCAAAGTCTGGAGCCTTGACAGCATCCCAATCCAGGCTCAAAGACTAGAACAGCTGGGTGCAGTAACTCATGCCTAATCCCGCCAACAGGGGAGGCTGAGGCTGAAGGATGGCTAGAGGCCAGGAATTGGAGACCAGCCTGGACAACAAAGTGAGACCCTGTTTCCAAAAAATAATAATAAAAAAAGCCAGTTGTGGTGGGGCACACCTGTAGTCTCAGCTACTTGGGAGGCTGAGGCAGGAGCATCGCTTGAGCCCAGGTGTTCCAGGCTGCAGTGAGCTATGATCCTGCCACTGCACTCCATCATGGGGACCGAGTGACACGCCTGTTTCTGGGGGAAGAAAAAAAGACTGGAGCAAGGAGGGAAGGGAGAGGTGACATTGGAGGAAAGCATGTTTCCAGAAAACTAAATTCCCAACACCCTTGGTGATGGCTCTTGCAGCTGTGACCCATGCTTACTGGAGAATTCATGAGTCAAACCCGAATGTAATTCTTAAGGTCGTGTTTTTCCAACTGTGGGCTGTGGCACATTAGTGGTAGGTGACTAGCACTAAACTATTAGATAATGTGTGTATGATATGAGATGTATTTCATGATGCATCACAGATGAATCTGAAGAGTTTAAAACATTAAATGTGAGAGTCAAACATTATTTTAAAATTAATATCTTTTTTCACATAATATATAATTTTGAGCATGCATGCAGATATCTGACTAAACAAACTAAGCGTTATAGGTAGAATGTGACAACTTTACATCTTCAGAAGTTTATGTTCATGTTTATAAATTCAAAAGCTTTTTGATTATGTTCTTACCTGGAAAATGTGGGAAGTATCTCATATACATGTTACTTCATAGCCAGGGATATTGTCTAGTCAAATATCTGCCTAGAACCAGCGGTTATAGGCATATAAAGACAGTATTGGAGGTGGATCTGAGTGCTTTCTCTTACGTATGCCTAAATCTAACCATTGAACTTAATTTACCACACACATCTTTTTTTAAAATCTTTTTTGCCCCCCTCCCATCCTCCCTCTGCACTCCATACACATCTTTTTAATTGAAAGCAACCAAGGAGTTCTCAGATTTCCCAGAAGCAGGAAGTCACTTCAAACTTTTATAAGCTAGAGAAAATCAAGAAGAGATATTCTTTGTTGTATATTTCCCATCAGGGGCAGGTATCTCTTCTGTTTGGTAATGCTAATGCACACTGTTGAAGAGGATCTTTATTATATTTAAACAGTCATATGAACTTTGAAGTAAATTCTTCAGAGCTTGCTGCTGTTATGTGTGCTCTGTGAGAGGTATACAGTCATAATCCCCAGAAATGAATTTATGAATATTTGTTATTTGATAAATGCTCTACTTGATAATTCTTTAAGCGAATACCATGAAAAGAATTCAAAACTGCCCAGCAGATAAAATAAAAGGAGATTTTTCTCTTCATATAGTATTTATTGTAATTTAAAAGATTGCATATAGTAGGCATTTTTAGTACTCAGTATGATTTGATTAAAAATAATCAGCTTACATAAAACTTAGGAACACATTTGTAAAGAATATTAGACATTTAATTTTTCTTTTATGTAATTCACTTAATTCATTTTGATATTATATCATCATCTTGTGAAAGGATATTTTTACTCATTCTGTAATGTCTAATGAATGGCTAATTTGTGCCTGGGGCACCTCAATGATATAAATTGTCCTTTAAAAATTATCTTTTTAGAGGCCAAGGATTATTGGAAATAAAATGAAAATGTCACTAAAATGTATCTTCAATTTTCTCGCATTAGCTTTCCTTTTCATTTAATTTTTATTGCTTCCAGCTTACCCTTTCTGGACAACATTTTGTTAATATAAATCTCATTACACAAATGAATGCTGGGTAAAAGCCATGTGCAAGTTTATGTCCAGTCTCATGTGAATGGGAGCTCAGATTGCGTGCATTCTGTTTCCTCTAGTCGTATTGCTTTTTCAGAAAATGATGCTGGATGTTTTTGATTCATTTATAAATTGCTATTGGATCTTTAATAGAGAAAGATTCTTCTAATTAAAACTCTCTTAGTGGCGACTGCCAATGGTAAGTAATAGTATGTTAAATTTTCTTCATAAATTGTCTTCCTTGTGGTTACCTTAGATTACTTTCTAATTCATATTTACCAAAGATTTATATTGTATGTGTGTAGTCCACCAAGTCCAGAGTGCATTTTCTGGGTGACATGGAAAGTTGGGGAAGTTTAGGGAGAGGTGTTGAATGGGAGGATAAAGGGATTCCTGTGGTCACAATTTGATTTCATTCTATCACAGTACTGAAGCCATACGTAATTTATTCACCAAAGCAAACACATTTTGGTGTAATTTCTTTAAATTTTTCTTTTGGGCATAGGTTTTAGAAAAAGTCATCATGATGCTTAAAGACAAGTCTTTATAATTTCATAGGTAACAGAAATGATACTTCTAGTTTGTGTGCTGAAAAGAAATACACCTATGCTATTTAAAGTTTCTTTTTATATTAAGAATAGAAATGAAAATATTTTTAGCTCCAATAAAATTCAGCATGTTGGTAAGAAAGCATAGAAGGTATAAGATTTTGGCCTCAGGTTATATTTGGTTCAGAAGTCCCACCCACGTACTTCATGCTCTGTGGTAGGTAGGCTTTAGAAGATCATTTTTCTCTAGCTTGACTCTAAATTTCATCTGTAGAAGCATCTGATGTGGGTGACTCTGTGTCACCCTCAGTGGTGGCATCACTCTCATCAAATGTGGTATCACTAGGTGTTGAAGTGTCATCAGCTGTGAAGTCAGTGTTGGTCGTGTCAAGAGGGGTAGTGTCATCAAATGTGGAGGAATCAACTATGGTGGTGGGTATTGGAGTCATGGGGGTGTCAGAGGTGACCTCTTTGAAAACAGGTGTGCTGGGCGCATC
The DNA here is from genome assembly GCA_963574695.1 of Propithecus perrieri. NCBI lineage: Eukaryota > Metazoa > Chordata > Mammalia > Primates > Indriidae > Propithecus > Propithecus perrieri. The sequence continues at coordinate 11,658 of CAUYRB010105046.1, read as the reverse complement.
AGCTAAAGTGGTGTAGGGGGCCGTTGTGGTTGCAGCTGTAGTGGTAGCAGGCGTGGGGGCTGCCGATGAGGAACTAACAGAAGCTGTGATTGAGGTGACAGATGTGGCGGACAGGAGAGCTGAGGTTGCTGTGGCTGTAGGTGTGGTATTGTCTACGGCAGATGTGGTGAGCGCAGCTGTGGTAGTGCCAGTCTGCGTACCTGTGGAAATGGCAGCAGCGGCTGTGGACGCCGGTGTGGTAGGACTGGCCGTAGTGGCTGTGGCGGTGTCAGTAGCATCTGTAGATGCTGGGGAAGATTCCTCAGTGGTGGGGGAAAATGTAGTGGCAGCCAATGTAGAAAAGAGACTAGCTGTGGTGGCAGCTACCTCTGTTGTGGCAGTGGTGGCTGTAGGAGTAGCTGTGGTAGGGACAGATGTGGCAGCAGATGTGGTGGAGACAGACTGGGTGGTGGCTGAGGAAGAAGAAAGGGTTGAGGTGGCCAGGGCTGTGCTGGTGGCTGCGACAGATGAGCTGGAGGGAGGAGCTGTGGTAGTGGCAGTCGGTGCCGAGCTGGGAGAGGCAGAAGTACTTGTGGGACTGGAGGACGAGGAGACCTCAGCTGTGGAGGTGACAGGTTCTGTGGTAGGTGATGTGGAGGAGGCTGTGGGGAGAGTGGCAGAGACAGGTGTGGTGGCATCAGGTGGAGTGGTGGAAGAGAGAGCAGAAGTTTTCGTGGTAGCAAATGAGGTACTGGTGGCAGCAGAAGACGTTAAGATCCTGGCTGTAGTAGATGAGGCAAAAATGGTTGTGGCAGGAGGTGAGGTGTGGGAGGTGCCAGAGGAAGTAGAGGCAGAGGCAGATGTGGTGGTTGTGGTAGAGGTCAATATAGAAGCACCCTCTATGGTCCCGGCAGGGGTGTTAGTGGCCGCAGATGTGGTACTTGTGGATGCTGCTGGAGATGTTCCAAGTGTGGTGGAAGAAACAGATGTATTAGTGGCCTCAGCAGCCGTTGTGGCCAGAGATGCAGTGGTGGTTGGAGCAGCTGTGGTAGTGGCAGCGGGTGAGCTGGAGGCACCATCAGTGGTGGGCTCGGGCTCTGAAGTGGTGACAGAGGCAGCAGTGCTAGTGTCCTCGTCATAGACAATGGTAGTGTCATCCAACGTGCTAGAGTCCAAGGTTGTCATGTCATCTGTGGTGGCCAGTGTGTCTGGTGTGGTGTCAGTGGGAGCAGTTGTGGTGTCTTCTTCAGTACTGGAATAAGGAGCAGAGGAGTCAGACGTAGTGGTGGAAAGAGGATTTGTGGTTGTTTCCTTGGTAGTCACAGTGGCTACTGGTGAGCTCGGGGCAGGAGATGTTGTGATGGAGGCTTGGGAAGGGCTGGAAGATGCGGAGGAAGCTGATAAAGTGCTGGCGGCAGCAGGGGTGGAGGCCGTGGGGAGAGTGGTGGAGACAGACTGGGTGGTGGCTGAGGAAGAAGAAAGGGTTGAGGTGGCCGGGGCTGTACTGGTGGCAGCAGAGGGAACATCTATGGAGGTGAGGAACTGTGTGGTGGCAAGTGATGTATAGGAGGCAGTAGAGGTGAACTCAGTGTCCAATTCATCATCAAATGTAGTGTCATCAAGTGGGCTAGAGTAAGATGTTGACGTGTCAACTTCAGTGACCAGGGTCGTGTCCACTGTGTCAGTGAGCGAAGCTGTGGTGTTTGCGTTGGTAGTCAAAGAAAGTCCCGCAGAGGTGGCGGTAGAGGAGGAAGTAAGTTCTGTGGTGGTTTTGGGGACGATCACTGTGGATACGGCTGTGCTAAGGGCAGCAGAAGTGGTGGCATCTTCCTCGGTTGTAGCAGGAGAAGTAGTTATTTTCACAGTAGCTGTGGCCACAGTGGCAGAGTTAGCGTTACTGGCCTTTGATGCAGTAGAGGTAGAGGTGGATGTCGCTGCAAATGTAGAGGTAGATGGAGTAGCAGCAGAGGTGCTAATGGAAGTCTGTGCTGTGGCAGAAGGAGCTGCAGTGCCCACGGCAGTGGTAGTGGTGGCAGCAGACGTGGTAGAGAGAGCAGATTTGGTGATGGAGATAGAAGTCGTTGAGGGAGAAGTAGAGGGAGCAGGAGTGGTAAAGAGACGCACTGTGCTGTGGGCAGCCCCAGGAGCAGGGGTGGTTGAGGCAGCTGTGGTGGTAGCGGACGTGTTTCTTGCTGGTGCTGTAGAGAGAAGAGTTGTGGTTATGGCTGATGTCTTTGTAGTAGCCACAGCTTTTAGAGTACTTCCAGCCGGAGTTGTAGCAGTGAGTGAAGACAGGATGACTGGACTGACAGTGGATGCGGTGGTAGTCGCGGGTGTAGTGGTGGTTAGTGTAGACTCGGAAGCTGCTTCTGTGGTGATAGGTGATGTAGTTTTTGTCACACTTGTTGAGAAAGTAGAAGCAGGAGTTGTTTTAGTGGTGATGGATACTGAGCTGGTAGATTCAGCCACTTTGGTGGTAGTAGAAAAGGATTCAGTGGTTTTCACCACAGACTGGGAAACTGGGGTGGATTTTGTAGTAACAGGGATCGTGTAAGGGAAATTAGTAATTTCAGTTGGTTTGAGAGATCCAGGGGCAGATGAACTGGTGCCAGCTACAGAACTGACAGTGGTAGGAAGTTTGGTGGTAGACACTTGAGGCTTGATAGAGGTGGTCAATTTTGTAGTAGAAATCACAGGTTTTATAGTTGAGGTAGATTTGGTTGTGAAGGTAGTAGGTTTAAAAGCGGTGGTAGATTTGGTGGTGGAGGTCACAGCTGTGGTTGTGGTAGTGGCTGCAGTTATAGTTGTGGCAGGTTTCTTAGTGATGTAGGATTTGGTAGTAGGAGCCTTTGGAGTTGTGGAGGATTTAGGGGTATTAACCACAGATTTGGTAGAAACAGTGGATTTTGTGGTTGTAGTTGTGGGAGAAGATTTGATGGTAGAAGCCACTGAGCTTGTGGTGGGCTTTCTGGTAGTTGATGCAGATTTAATGGTTGTAGAAGGTTTAGTGGTCGATGACAAAGGTCCTGAAGATAAAGTTTCAGTGGTTGTTGGAGTAGGATTTGTTGGCAACTTCCCAGGACGTATGGGAGGCCGTACCCCTGGACGATGATGCTGAGAGCCAGGTTTAGGTCTCAATGATGGCTTTCGAAGAGGTCTGCGTGAGCAAGGTGGTTGCTTTTTACCAGGTTGCTTTACACAAGGTTTTTGTGAATCAGGGCGCCGGATAGGTGTATGTGGACGGCGATAAGGTAGATTACCAAATTGGTTTTGTACAGCAGGATGACTGGGTGAAGGTATCTTTGATCCTGGTTTTCGTTGGCCAGGCGGATGATTCTGAGGAAGTCTGTGAAGACTAGGACGCCTTACCCTTTTGATTTTCTTTGGTTTCCTTGTTTTTGCCTTAGGTTTTCTTTGGATAGATTGTTTCCTTATTGGTTTATTCAAAGGAGGTTTTGAGGGCCCAGTCTGTTGACGTTTGGGAACATTTGGACCAGTCTTTGCTTGACTTGTTTGTTGCTTTATGGTTGGTTTTTTATGAGGTTTTGCTGGGCCAGGTGTTTTCTTTGGAGCTAATGGTTGTGGCTTAGTTTTACGTTGACCTTTTCTTGGACCATTTGGAATTGAAGGTAGTTTGGGTGCTTTTGGTTTTTGTTGAAATTTGGTGCCAAAATGAGGTTTAGGTTTCCTTGTTAAATTTTTAGTGGTTTTGCCTGGATGATATTTCACAATTCTACGTTTTTTAGAAGCTGGTGAATCCCTAGGACTTGGGCGTTGGTGGGAGTTTTGTTGCTCAGGAGATTTTTGAAGAGGTCTTGATTTACCAGATGGGTGATATCTATGCACAGTTCTCTGTTTACCAGGTTGCTTTATTACTTTTTTGGTTTTGTTTGGTCTATTTGCAGTGGGTACTGACTTCGCAGATTTTTCAGTAGGATTTAGATGGTATTTCCTTTGGCTAATTTGTTTTTGTGTGGGAGTCTTTGTTTGACTGACTTGCTGTTTTTTGGTTGTATTATTATGAGGTTTTGATAGGATAGATGTTTTCCGTGGACCTAATGGTTGTGGCTTAGTTTGGGGCTGACCATTTCTCTTACCAATTAAAACTGCAGGTGGATTGGGTCTTTTTGGATTTTGTTGAACTTTCCTTCTTAAGTGAGACTTAGATGTTCTTCGAATCTTTTTCACAGTTTTTCCTTTGATCTGGTTAGTTTGCTTTTGTACTAGAGATTTTTTTTGACTCGATTGTTGCCTAACAGTAATATTTTTATGAAGTTTGGATTGATCAGCTATTTGTCGCAGTTTAACTCGGCCTTTGCCATTTCTTTTACTAGTTGAAGATAGCTTGGACTGTTTTGGGTTCTGCTGAACATTGGAACTAGACTGGGTTTGGGATTTCCTTGGAGATTTTTTAGCAGTTTTACTTTGGTGAAACTTGCTTGTCCTAGGTTTTTTGTAAACTGTTGGATTTTTGGGGCTTTGGATTTGTTGGCTACTCTGTGGTGTAGAAGATCTTTGCTGAGGATTTGGTTGACCAGATGGGTGAGGTCCACGCTTGGCTATCACTGATCTTTTTTGTTCATTTCCTTCTGTTTTTGGTTTAAAGCGTCTCCTCTTTTTTATAACATTTTTTACTTGATGTGGTTGCTGTTTAGTAATTGTGTTCTTAAGTTTTGGTTGGCTGGATATTTTCTGCTGGCGTAGTATCTGTGGCTTTGCTTGTTGGAGATCATTTTTTTTAGGGTTTGAAGATGAAGATGTTTTGGTTTCGCTTGCCTTCTGTTGACTAATAGTACTTGTGAGAGACTTAGATTTCTTTGGTAATTTTTTAGGTGTTCTAACTGAATGGGTTTTGGAAATTTTTGTATTATTTTGGTGTTGGTGGCCTCTTTTTTGTGCAAGAGATACCTGATTCGGTTTTGATTGGCCAAATCGAAGATTGCTAGGCCTGGAATTTTTAGATCTCAGCTTACTTGTTTGTTGTTTTTTCTCTTTAGTTTTGTTTTGTCCACCAGATTTTGCCTTAACCTTTGATAATGGAGTTTGTTTTGTTTGAGAATTATTAAAATTATTTCGTTTCTGGTTAGCTTGTTTTTGTGTGGGAGTTTTTATTTGACTACTGGCTTGTTGCTTTATGGTTTTTTTTCTTTGAAGTTTTGATTTAGCAGATGATTTCTGTGTACCTAATGTTTGTTTTATAGTTCTATTTCGGTAATTTCTCTTAATAACATGCCGATCTTTTCTCGATTTATTTTGTTCAGACGTTTTTGACTGAGATTTTGGTTGGCTAGATATTTTTGGCTTCCTTAAGTTTGGTTTACTTTTGGGTTTAATGTCCTTTTGAGAGGAAGGAAATTTGGATTGATCTAATTTTGGTCGAATGTAGTTACCTGTGAGGGGTTTACTACTTCTAATTGACTTCTGAGCAGGTTTACCTGCATCAGTTCTGGTAGTGCTAGATCTTGGTTTAACTGGTAAATACAGATAATTTGGGGGTTGTTGTCTACTTTGTTGTACAGTAGAGCTTTGACTAGATTTTATGTTTGCAGATTTCTTTGGGCCAGAGGGATTTAAACGGGCCTGATGGCCTCTAGATCCTTGTTGAGAAGATGGCTTTAGCTGAGTGGGAATCTGACTCCTTGATGAGGAAGTTCCATGCTGAAGTGAAGATGATGCTCGTGGAGGTGAATTCACGTGTCTCCTGTTTTTCAGCCTGTTTTGTCTCTCTTGGGTTCTACTCGTCTACAGAAGGAGAAAGGAAAGCATTTAGCATGAATAACCTCTCATTGAAAATTCCACAGATTAAAAGTCTTAAGTAAGCTTTCTTTATGCACTGGTAAAACTATGTTACTACTGGGTGATAGGGAAAATTCTTTTTTCTGAGATAACTACTGCATTGGGAGTAAAGCTTTTGTTCAGGAGGGTTCTCCAAATATTACACTGTGGTAATGAGCACAAAGTCACAGAGACTACCACATTGTCCACCCCGATGGATGCTGTGAATGAGAATGTGAGGCTCTTATTTTTCTTAGACTGTAATACTTCAAATTCATAGAGGAATGGAGGAACTAAGGGACTAATTATATTCAGAGCCTTTAACTAAGAAACTTGCTCATTTTAAGTGCTCAATTTATGTTTACTGAAAAAGAGAAGCAGCATCCATTTTACAACAGCTTTCCAAATAATTTTTCTCTACCATTTCCTCTTTAATCCTTCTTGGCAATCCTTCAGACAACTTGCTGATTAATGTTTATAAACAGTTCTAATATTTTCATTTTTGATGCAAATACTCCCATTTCCCAATTTGTCTATTTGCTTTTGTTGAATTAATTCTTAGAGTCCTGAATTGATCATTTTTAGCTCCTTATAATTTGACCCAAATCTATAATTTGAACTTTTAAATTCAAAATTATCTAACTCTTCATTTTCAACATGACTTCCTAGCTCTGTATTTTTTGGGAGGGGGGCAGTATATATGATAATTTAATCTATGTATATAATTTGTAAAGATCAAAATCAGTATAATTTGGATATTCATCACATTAAATATTTGTCTTTAGCTGTGCACAAGCTTTTTAATTTGGTCAGGCCCCATTTATTTGTTGTTGCTATGACTGCCTTTGGGGTCATCTTCATAAAGTCTTTGCCTAAGCCAATGTCTGTAAGAGTTTTTCCAACATTTTCTTCTAGAATTCTTATAGTTTCATGCCTTAGGTTTAAGTCTATCACAAGAGCAAACTGACAAACTACAGAATGGGAGAAAATATTTGCACGTTACACATCCAATAAAGGACTGATAAGTAGAATCTATATAGAATTCAGGAAAATCAGCAAGAAAAAAATCAAACAACCCTATCAAAAAATAGGCAAAGGACATGAATGGAAACTTTTCAAAAGAAGATTAATGGCCAAAAAACATATGAAAACATGCTCGACATCTCTAATCATCAGGGAAATGCAAATCAAAACCACAATGAGATATTATCTCCAGTGAAAATGACCTTTATCAAAAAGTCCCCAAACAATAAATGTTGGCGTGGATGCAGAGAGATAGGAACACTCATACACTGCTGGTGGGACTGCAAACTAGTACAACCTCTGTGGAAAGCAATATGGAGATACCTCAAAGAGCTACAGGTAGAACTACCATTTGATCCAGCAATCCCATTATTGGGCATCTACCCAAAAGAACAAAAGATATTCTACAAAAAAGACATCTGCCTTCGAATGTTCATAGCAGCACAATTCACAGTTGCAAAGATGTGGAAACAACCCAAGTGCCCATTAATACATGTGTGGATTAATAAAATGTGGTATATGTATATCATGGAGTTCTACTCAGTCACAGAAAACAATGGTGGTCTAGCACCTCTTGTATTATGCTGGATAGAGCTGGAGCCCATTCTACTAAGGGAAGTATCACAAGAATGGAAAAACAAGCACCACATGTACTCGCCATCAAATTGGTATTAGCTGATCAACACTTAAGTGCACATATAGTAGTAACATTCATCGGGTGTCGGGCAGGTGGGAGAGGGGAGGAAGGGATGGGTATATTCACACATAAAGGGTACGGTGTGCACCAGCTGGGGATGGACACATTTGAAACTCTGACGGGTGGGACAAAGGCAATATATGTAACCTAAATATTTGTACCCCCGTAATATGCTGAAATAAAAAAAAATTTGTCTTTGTACTAGAAACATTCAAATTATTCTCTTCCAGCTATTTCGAAATAGATAATAAATTATTGTAAACTATAGACATCCTACTGATCTATCAAACATTAGGTCTTATTTCTTCTATGAAACTGTATATTTGTACCCATTAATCAATCTCTCTTCATTTCTCCTTCCCCATTCCTCTTCCTGACCTCGGGTAACTAGCTCTGTATGTTGTTTCAGTTTTCTGGGTTTGAAAAACCACTGGTTTACATCTGTGCTTGACAGAAACCCTACACATTTTTTGATATTATAGATACTTCCAGATCCTTCTTGTCAAAAGTAATTTCTAATTTTGGGAGTGTCATATATTCTATTTTGCATTAATATATTGTAATTTATTTGTATATGTTATCTTTTACCCGAGCAAAATTTAGTTCCTTGCAGCTAGAAATTATGCATTATTTATTCTTTGTTTGCTTGTTAATATCAATTATGGCATCTCCCACAAAAAAATGGCCACAAAAATATTAATTGACTGAATATATATTTAACATTTTATATCAGAATCCCCTTAAGCCTTTTCTGCTTCAGCCTAAATATCACTGTTTCCTTACTATTAATTTGCCATATGAAAAAGCTTTCAAATCATTTACCAGTTTGAAATTTTTCTCCTGAATGTTTTCAATTTTTTCAGTGTTTCTCATTAATATGTTCCTAGATTTTTATTACTATTTTATTTTTATATCGATGCTTACATTCATTGAATGCTTACTGTATACCAGGATAATTTCCAAGCATGTTGCATTAACTCGCCTCCAATCATCACAGCCCTGTGTGGTCATATGTTCTGATTAGTATAGACCTCAGCTTCTCTGTTGGTACAGGCTTAGTTAACTTTGCCTGTTTGGAAAGACTGCCCACATTATTGACTCACCATTGACAATAGACAAAATGACTTGTACATAACTTTTATGTATTTTAAAAAAATTGATTTCAGTTTACGGTATTTTTTGTATCTTTCTTAGTTTGTCTTTGAAAAACTGAAAAGGAACTACATATTACCGTGAAAGAGAACTGTATATGACTGCATATGTTAATGTTTATGAGCATGGACTTTGGAATGAAATAGATCTGGTTCATTATTGTGGTTTTGCCACTGGACCAGCTAGTTGTGTAGCCTTGGGAAACTTTTCTTTTTAACTGATTTGAGGTTCAGTTCATAGTATATAAATTATGGAATTGCAATAATAGAAGCATTTAAGTTTCTTGTGAAGGTTAAGTGAAACAAAATCGTTATTAGTTAGAGGAATATCAGAAAGATGGCAGAGTAGGAATCCCTGGACCCTCCTTTCCCTTACAGACACACTGATTCAAAAACAATACACAGAAAAATTCCCTTTGCGAGAAACCCAGAAACTAGTTGAGAGGCTCCTGCAATCCCCAAGTGATTGCATAGCCAGCCACATCAAAGCTGGTAGGAATATTTGAAATTCTCTCCAAAAGCCTTACACCTGGTATGGCACCATAGGATTGGGAGTAAACCCCCAGTTCCCTGATCTCCCTAGCGAGGGAAGGAAAGGATAGGACCCTATGTCCAATGCTCTGACTTCTCTGGGTACTTCTCAGGTATTGGCCTCTGTGTCTCCTGTCTCAGCATACCCGGATGGTACGTGGGTTTGGGGCCACTGTGAACAAAAACAGCAATTTGAACAAGCTTGGAGGTTTGGGAGGTCCTCAGAAACTCTCCCAGGCTGATTGGTGAGGATCTTCTCATGTATATGAACAGTCCCTGAAGCTAAGAAAGGTACTTGTTTTGTCTAATGTGCAGGCAGCAATCCGAAGACTCAGGGAAAGTGAAGAAACAGGGAAGTATGTTCCTGACAAAGGAAGAAAATAAACTGCCAGAAACTGACCTTAATGGAATGGGTATAAATGATGGGTATAAATGGGTATAAATGGATAAATAACCACTTAAATATGGTCAACAAAGTCAGGCGAATAATGCATGAGCAAAGCGAAAGTTTCATCAAAGAGATAGAAAATATGAAAAAGTACCAAATAGAAATTATAGAACTGAAGAATATAATAACTGAAAAATTTACTATGAGGATTCAATAGCAGACTAAATCAAGCAGAAGAAAGGATTAGGGAACTTGAAGACAAGTCACTGGAAATTCTATCAACAGCAGCAGAATATATTTTCTTCTCAAGAGCACATGGAACATTCTCCAGGGTAGATCACATGTTAGGCCACAAAACGAGTCCTAACAAATTTAAGAAGATTGAAATCATACCAAGCATCTTTCTGACCATGAGGAATGAAAATATAAATCGATAGCAGAAAGAAAACTAGAAAATTCATAAATATGTGGAAGTTAAATAGCACATCGACCAACAGATGGGTCAAAGAAAAAATTGAAAGTTAGAAAATATCTTGAGATAAATGAAAACAAAAGCACAACATATCAAAACTTATGGGATACATTAATATTAAGAGGGAAGTTTGTACAATCTTAAATAAAAAAAACTAACTTTAGACCTAAAAGAACTAGAAAAGTAACAAACCCAAAGTTAGCAGAAGGAAAGATATAATAAATATTAGATCAGAAATACTGAAATAGAGGCTACAAAAATAGAAAAAAAATCAATGAAGTGAAGACTTGGCTTTTTGAAAAATAAGTGTGCAAATCACTAGGTAGACAAAAAAAGAGAGAAATTACAAAAAAATAAAATAAGAAATGAAGAGACTTGGAACTGGTACCATAGAAATGCAAGAAATCCTCAAAGAATCCTAATAGACGACTATGAACAATTATGTGCTGACAAATTGGCTTAGAAAAAATGAATAAATTGCTAGAAACATCCAAACTACTAAAACTGAATTACAAACACATAGAAAATCTAAACAGACCTACGATAAGGAAATTGAATCAGTAATTAAAAACCTTCCAACAACAAAAAGCCTGGGACCAGATGGCTTCATCGGTGAATTCTACCAAACATTTGAAGGATAACACACTATGATGAAGTGGGATTTCTCCCTGAGATGCAAGGATTGTTCAATAAATGAAAATCAAATCAGTTAATGTGATATATTACATTAACAGATTAAATTACAAAAGTCACATCATCTCAATAGATGCAGAAAAACTATTTGACAAAATGCAACATTTTTTATGATTAAAAACTCTCAAAAAATTATAAATAGAATAAAATTGCCTTAACATAATAAGAGCCATATATGAAAAATGTACAGCTAACATTATACTCAACAGTGAAGAACTGAATACTTTTTTTCTAAGATCAGGCACAAGGCAAGGATGCCCACCCTTACTATTTCTATTCAATATAGTAGTGGATTGAAGGTCATATACTATACTTGAAAAAATATACAGTAGTGGAAATCCAAGCCTGAGCAATTATGAGAAAAAAATAAAAGGCATCCAAATCAGAAAGGAAGAAGTGAAACTGTCTATAAATGAGATAATCTTACATGTAGAAAACCCTAAAGACTCCACACTAAAAACTCTTAGAACTAATAAATGCATTTGATAAAGTTATAGGATACAAAATCAACATACAAAAAGATAACCTGTGTTTCTATATGTTAATGATGAAATATCTATAAAGGAAATTAAGAAAATTCCATTTATAATAGAATCGAAAAGAAAAATATATGTATAAATAAACTTAACTAAGAATGTAAAAGACTTGTATACTGAGAACTACAAAACATAGTTGAATAAAACGAAAGATGACACAAATGAATGGAAAGACATCAATGCTTGTGGACTGGAAAACTTGGTTACTATGTCCATACTACACAGTGATTTATAGATTCAATGCAATCTTTATCAAAATCTTAATGATACTTTTTATAGAAATAAACAGTTCTATTTTTTTATTTTTTTATTTTAATTTTTTGAGACAGAGTCTCACTCTGTTGCCCTGGCTGGAGTGAGTGCCATGACATCAGCCTAGCTCACAGCAACCTCAAACTCCTGGGCTCAAGCGA
>CAUYRB010105045.1:0-10222 GCA_963574695.1 Propithecus perrieri | reverse complement strand
TGTGTTGATCAGTTAATACCAATTTGATGGTGAGTACATGTGGTGTTTGTTTTTCCATTCTTGGGATACTTCACTTAGTAGAATGCGTTCCAGCTCTATCCAGGAGAATACAAGAGGTGCCATATCATCGTTGTTTCTTAAAGCCGAATAGTACTCCATGGTATACATATACCACGTTTTATTAATCCACTCATGTACTGATGGATTATAGCCATTGTATTGGGTGTGATTTGCATTTCCCTGATGGCTGATGATGCTGGGCATCTTTTCATGTGCTTATTTGCCATTTATGTATCTTTGGAGAGGTCTATTCAAATGCTTTTGGGTTGTCTTTTTATTGTTAAGGTGTACGAGTTCTTTTTATATTCTGGGTACAAAATCTCTTATCAGATAGATGCTTTGCAAATGTTTTCTCCCATTCAGTGGGTCGTCCTTCCTTGGATAGTGTTCTTTGGAGCATAGTACATGTTCAGTAAATATTTGTTGAATGAATGAATGAAAGAAATACTACTCTTTCTTGAAAGCCTTGCCTGACTTTTTATACAAAGTTGTCATTTCTTCTCTTGGATTCCTAGAGTGTATACTTTTTCGTATTTGTTATAATACTCCCCATGCCATTTTGTAATTTATTTATAAATTACAAATTTACCCAGTGATACCTTGGGAGGCAGGTGCTATGTCTGTTATGTTCCCAGCTGAATTTCTGACATGTGCGATATGGTAGTATGAGGTGGTCACTATAAGGTGGTCACTGAATATTGCTGGAGTGAGTGTGTGAATTTCTCTGCGGAACTCTATCAAATGAAAGAGGGGATGCATCTGGTCTAGGTTGTTGGTCTTCAGTTTTCATGAACCAACCCAGATTAAGATTGTACAGTGTATGTAGAAGGCTGTGAGGAGTTAAGTCCCCAGAAAAAGATATTCTCCAGCTTGCAGTCCAGACTTGATCAGTGAGTGTTTGAGGATGGGCTGGCTGTAAGAACACAGCCGCCTTGCCTGGTCTTTTGAATGCGGGGACAGGGTGGGGAGAACAGACTGAGTGGTGAAGTGTTCAGTGTGTGAACAGGTTGTTATTATTACTGTATCATACTAACCACTGATTATGTGGATTTCCTCAATTTTAAAGTAGTCATTACCAACTTTAATTAGGTTCTTAAACTTAGAGGTGTAAAGCTGCCCTTGGCATCTTTGGAAACTTCTTTTGGAGTTACCAGATTAAGTGATGGTAGTATCACTCTAAGATTTCGTGGTTCAAGACTTTTTTTTTCCCTGTGAAATATTTCTTGATTACTTTAGTCCTTGCTGATCCCTGTGTTCTTAACTTAAGTCATACAAGACATATTCATGTGAACAGCATGGTATCATTTGTTCATTCAGCAAACATTGTAGGAGGAGCTTGGCTAGATGGTGGAGAGACAAAGATGACTAAGACAGCATTTATTTAACAATGTTTATTGAATACATACTTTATGCTGTGCCCTAGGGATAAAATGTGACTAAGATGGGCAAAGCACTTGCATTCTACAGAATGTTGCTTTTCATGGATGTTGGTTTTCTCGCCCCAGTTGGACTGTAAGCTATGTTTTTTTAAATTTCATTCATCCAAACTTCTAATATACTGAGTAAATAGTTCTCAGGAATTACTTGATTAACTTCTTAGATGAGGTTCTTTTGATTGCCAAGAAAACTCTGCTTGCCAAGGAAACATGAGGGGTATTTGGAGAAATCAGAACTTTGAAATTTATAATCTTTGCAATATGTACAGCTCTGTGATGTAAGTGGCTACTCAGGTATTGTGGTAGGAATAATCTGTACCTGTGGCTGATTCTTCATTTGGAAGAATAATTTGGAAGGAGCTTAGAGAGTTATTAAGAACTCTTCATATTCCCTAGCTCTTTAAACAGATTTCATTTCTGAATAATGAAGTTATGTATTCAAATTTTGCACTCAGAGGACACTGGCATGTGATTTTGGTACTGCATGCTTAATCAGAACCTCAAAGAGATATTTTGTTTTGTTTTGCTTTGCTTTTAAAACCAGGGCTCTACTTTTCCTAGTAAAGCAGATTTTGTATTGATTAGTTTTTTCCAAATGATTTTCTTTACATTCTGCCATGCCAACCTCTTAAATAAGGGCTTTCAGTGCCCTCATGCAATTCTTGTATTTTCATTATACTTAAGAGGATATAGATTATTTGATATTTAAATGTGAAATTTATTAACATATATAATAAATTAAAATGCTTCTGGGGAAGGATAATAGTAAGGAGTATTAGAACATCTTTTAAAACAACTGTCTTCCTGGCAACGTTAACGTGTGATTTAAATATGCTGTGTTTTGCACTTCTTTTGTTATGTTACCTCCTTGCTCTAGAACAGTTGCTTTCAAACTTCACTGGGCATAAGAATCATCTGAGGAATTAATTCAAGTTGTTGATTTGGTATATCTTGCCCTGGGATGTGCAGGCCAGATGGTTGGGATGCTGCGAGCCACGGACCGGACACTGATTTGGAAGCACCCACAGTGCTCTTTTCTAACCTCCACATAGGCCAGCTGGCCTGTTCCCAGCCTGCTGCCTCACACCCCATGTTCTTTGATGGCCTCAGTGCCTTTGCTCTATTCATTCCTTCTAAGATGGAAATCCATCTTCTGTCTCCTTAGGGCTCAGCTCAAGAGGTGGGCTTCCTGAGAAGCTTTCTCTGGTCTAGCTCACGCTGATGGTACCTTCCCCTAGAAACTCCTCTGTATATATGGTAGTTTAAAAAAAAAATGCCAACTTTCCCTATTAGCCTCTTGTAGGTATTGAGTATGTAATTTTTATTTATGGTCTGTATTGCTTATTGGATCGTTCCCATATATTGCCCTGCCTTACTAGTGCAAAACATCTTTCAAGGTTCCCACATACAGCTTGATAGGTTGTACACTGCATAATGTTATGTGTTGGTCTCCTTCCTTCCTTTTTCCGTTCTTTTCTTTTTTCCCCCCTTCCTTCCTCCCTTCCTTCTGCCTTAACCTCCTGAGTAGCTGGGACTACTGGTGCACACTACCATGCCCCAGCTCCTCTGTCTTTTAATGTAAAAGATAGTCCATTTCTCTCAATAGGATTTTAAGGGCCTTGAAAGTAGGAGTAATCTCAAATTTTTGTGTTTTTCGTAGCACTGATTAAATATTTATATTCAACTTAGTTCTTCTAACTTTTTATTTTTTTTTAAGAAATGGGGTCTTGCTCCTCCTCAGGCTGGTCTCGAACTCCTGAGCTCAAGCTATCCTCCTGCCTCAGCCTCCCAGAGCGCTAGGATTACGGACATGTGCCACCGTGCCCGACCTTATTTCTTCTAATTTTTTTTTTTTATCAATTTCATATACTAGAAAAATATGGTAGTATATTAGTTTATTTTTTATTTAGAAGAGAACTGCACTAGCAGATTTAAGATTATTTAAGATTGGCTACACAGTCTTAAATTTGTTGAATATTGGAAAAAAAAATTTTAGAGTTCTTTTTCCATCAGTGCTTCATTTTCTGTTACATTTTTATATGTGACGAGTAATGTTTTAAGAACCATTAAAGGCCAGGTGTGATGGCTCAGACCTATAATCCAACCACTTTGGGAGGCTAAGGTGGGAAGATTGCTTGAGGCCAGGAGTTTGAGACTAGCCTGGGCAACATAGCGAGACCCAATCTCTACAAAATGTAAGAAAATTAGCCGGGTGTGCTGGCATGCACTTGTAGTCCCAGCCACTCAGAAGGCTGAAGTGGAAGGATTGTTTGAGCCCAGGAATTTGAGGTTTGCAGTGAGCTATCACGATGCCACTGCACTCTAGCCCAGGCAACAGAGTGAGACCCTGTCTCAATAAAAACAAACAAACAAAAACCAAACCATTAAAATTAAAGTACTGTTCATTGAATGTTGACTTATGGAATGTACAGTTGCTAAAGATTTTGATGTAAAGATTTTAGTTAGAAGCCTTGAACTTAACAGTTTCTGATTCTTGCTGCCCCCCCCAAAAGAGATTACAAGAAAGTAAAAATTGTTAATATGTGACTAGCTGAATGTGGTTTTTGGTCTTTTTCTTAAAGAAAGAAAAATCTTTTTAAAAGTGACAAAAGTCATGCATGTATTATTACAGAAAATACAGCTGAACATTACAGAAGAATATAAAAGTTACCCATACTCTCAGCTCCAGAGATGATTTTGGTGTGTATTCTTGAAGTTTTTTGTTGGGGGTAGGGTTGGTGGCAGCCGTGGCAACTATGGTTATATGGGCTGATCTTGAAAATAATTCTGAATTTATTTGTAAATAGAAAAAAAAAGTTTGGAGAGTTGATTCTATCCTATCCCAATATAGTAATTTAATTAGTCTGGTAAAAGTTTAGCAAGCCATCTCTATGTGTAATTTATATTAATGCCTTTTTATCAAGTCAAATTGAGTAACTGACTTATCTAATTAGTCTGTCTCCTGGTTAGATCAGTTCCTGATTGAACCACAAGACAGAACTTTTGAATGTAAATCAGTGCTTTCAGAATATTAGGTGGTATATGCTTTTGCTTCAATAAACTATGTATCCATTTTAGGAACCACTGAGGTGTTTTTTGGTTAGTTTGTTTTTTTGACTATTGAAAACTGAGCCAGAACATTTTTGTTTGTAGTTTGGGCAAGAAGAGTGTTCAGCTGCTCTGCATTTTGGAGAATGATGGTTTACAACATAATGTGTACATTTCTCCAATTGCCTTTCATCCTTCCCATCTTCCAAGTAGATAAGAGTCCGCATAACTAAGTGTCAATACATAGGTTGACAGCAGTTCATAGAAGGAGTATAATGTAGTAGAAGAGAACAGGCCTTGGAGATTTGCTGCTTTCTACCCGTGTGCTACCCTTAGCAAGACCTTAACCCCTTTGAGTCACAGTTAGCTCATCTATAAGATGGAAATAAATCCAAACACAAAGATTAATTTGGTGGATAGTCTTTGGTTCTAAGCTGTTTCATTCCTTACTTCTCCCCATGCCCTGCCACACCGTACCTCCTTTATGATGGCCAGCAGATATGAATTGTCTTGAACTTCATTTTCCCTCTCATTTCAGTGGGGAAGGTATTCCTTTTCCTGCTTAGTAAATTTATTTTTTCTGTCTGTGTCCGTCCTGGGTTTCTCTCCGATGTCTCTGGTCCTTGCTCATTGATTATCTCTTCCATTATCCTGGCTGTCTTCTTCCTCCTCCTTTTATTTTCCGTGAACTCTAATTGATCTGACAAAGTGTAGTTCAGATATCACCTTCAGGAAGCCTCCTGTAGCTTCGCTGGCTTTTAGGGAGGTGCCACTACTCTGAGGTCTTATAGCCTCCCCAGCATTCTTAGAACACTCTTCTCACATTGGCTTTAGGGGTTTACTTGCCTGGTTTCCCACTAAGCTGCCTGAGGGCCAAGACTGTATCTTATTTACTTTGTAGAGGGCCTAGGTGAATGAATAGAATGAGTTGAATAAATGGTGAATGAACAGGTCTCAAAAAAATGTTTCTCATTTTTGCCTTAGGGGCAGTATCCAAAGTGGGTTAAGGTCATGGAAGTTGGGGCCTTATCACTTGAATTCATACCCTAGCCCTTTGGCAAGTACCTCAGTTGCTGCTTCTTTAAAATTGGGCTAATAATAATAGTATTTGTCTTATAGAGTTATTGTGAGAATTAAGTGACCTAATAGATGAGTAGGTCTGAGAACAGAGCTCACTAAGAACTAGGTATTTATTATCACTATTACTATATTTCATGAAGTTTCAGCTGCCTTCTTGTAATTTTCCACTGATAATTCTGAATTTATCAAATCTCAGCATGGTAACATCCTTCCTGTAGATGGCATCTGATTGTTTTGGGAGTGTTTTCATTCTGTCATCTTACATTGGGTACTCATGCAAGTGAGAGCAGGATGGGCCTTATCACTCTCATTACCTAGATAAGGGGAGTTACGGGTGCTCTAAATCTGGTGCCCTTCACTTCTTGCTGTGTTGATGGTTCCATTAAAAAAAAATGAAACTTTCCTTTGAAGATAATTTTAAAGTTACAGAAATAGAGAATTCATACTGCTTCTTCTAATACTAGCAATGTAACCATCTTCTCCTTTTTTTTTTTTAACTGAGTATGGTTTAGTTTTGAATACATATGACCACATTTTTTAACAGCTTTATTGATATATAATTCCCATAGCATACAGTTCACCCATTTAAAGTGTATAATTCATTAATTTTTAGTATATTCACAGAGTTATCACCACGGTCTAATTTTAGAACATTTTTATCACCTCAGAAAGAAAGTCTGGACCCATTAGCATCGCTCTCCACTCTTCTCTCTACCCTCCTCCGCAGGCCCGAGCAACCACTAATGTACTATCTGTATCTCTAGATTTGCCTATTCTGGACATTTCACATACAATTTCCGCCATCATTATGTCTTGTTAACATTTTCTATGCAGATTATAGAATTATAGCGCCTAGGTTTAAATTCTGGCTCTCTTTCTTTCAAGTGTCTGACCATAGACTTGTCATTAATTTGTGTCTGCTTTGGTTTCCTAATTTGTACATGGGAGATAATAATTGTATATATAGTAATACATATAGGGTTGTAAGAGCTAAATGAGTTAACATGTGGAAGGCACTTAAAGCTGTTTCGGGCTCTAATTTGTACTCTATAAATTTTAGCTGTTCTTACACTAGGATTTGTCATATTTTTAATTGATTCATTTTATAGTCTTCCATATTAGTGTTTATTGTGTCTGTATTGCTACCAGTTAACCTTACAAGTATATAAAAATTATTTAGATCAGTTTTAATATGGTGTCCTAAATCCCGAGTTTAGAATTTAGTCATCGTAAACTATTTCCTGTCACAATGACTTAGTTGGTGAAAAGAACTGCAGCATTTGGCGGTGTAATTATGCATCTTCATTTGGCACTTTGGTGTATTTATTTGAATAAGAGATGATGTACCCATGTGACTTAGTTAAAATCAAAGTAAATCTAGGACATTGGTTTCTGAAAATCAAGTTGTACTTTCATTAAAGTGAGTTTGTTTTGTGAAAAGTTGCTTTTGAAACTAATTTTTTAAGGACATTTGTTTCTCAGAGACTTCTAAGATCAAAGGAAAGATAATGTTCCTATAGGAAAAATTCACAGTGCCCAAAACATACCCACCACTACCATCCCTGTAGATGAGAAAATTGCTGAGGGTTAATTTAAGTGATCTGCAGGATAGTTAAATGAAGCTTGAGAAATATCTGTTTAAAATGGTTATACGTTGTCAAAATAATGTTCAACATAAATAACGAGTCAAATCCAGGTTAGGACATGTGAGAGGGATTGTGAAATACTAGACAAAAAACTGGAGACACTGGACCAGGAACCAGAAGATCCAGGATCAAGACTTGCTACTAGACAGCTGAATGACTTGGAACAAGCCACTTAGGTTCTCTGGACCAGTTTGCTCATCCGTAAATTCAGACGGTTGTACTAGAATAGATGGTCTCTTGTGGCTAATCCACAGTGAAAATTGTGTGATTTATTTCTCATAACAACAAACAAGATACTACCAAATATTGATTAATTCTGTGCATTAGTAAAGGAAGGATATGAAAGTGAAATCTCTGAATTTGTATTTTTGCTGCTCTTTTTCTCATTACTGCCATGTTGCTCCTAGTTTCACAATAAGTTGGCTGCTTTACGATTTGTATTTCTAAATTTCTGCCATCGTGTATATTCGTCTCTTTTCAGGCAGCTCTGATTCATGATACCTTCAAAATTGTATTAAGGTTTTAGTTACAGATGCTGTGGCTTGGCAGTGGAACTCAGGACTAAAATCGACCCTCCCTCTTTGATGGCGGAAATGGTAGCTGGCATATTGTGTGTTCCAGCGTGTCCTGGGGAGGAGTTGCATTTCTTAAAAATTGCCTGTGAAGTAAATGGCTGTATATAAGTTATTTTTGTGACTAATTCTGATTTTAAGTTTGAAATTACAGTTTTATAGAGGGAAAATATTGGTACCTGACATGCAATAAATTTTCACTTAAGATTCCAAATACTTACTTTAAAGAGCTGTTCTCGTAACTAGGCAGTTTTATATTTCATAATTTTTGCCAGTTGTTCCCACTTGTGGGCCATGAATGCTGGGGAGGTAGGAGAAATTGTTGTAAGGGGTTCAGTCATCTAAAGGAACCCGAAACTGCAAACTAAATAAATAGTAGGCCTTAGACCCTGTCTCTACAAAAAATAGAAAAATTGCCCAGGTGTGGTGATATGTGCCTGTGAAGTCCCAGCTACTTGGGAGGGTGAGGCAGGAGGATCGTTTGAGCCCAGGAATTTGAGGTTGTAGTGTGCTGTGATGACACCACTGTACTCTAGCCCAGGCAGCAGAGTGAGACCCTGTCTCAAAAAAAAAAAAAAAAAAAAGGCTTTAGGTGTAAATGTACTAGTGTTTTTCAAATGCATATAGGGGCTTGTGACTAATAAAGATTTATTTAAAAGCACTTACTGAATTCATAAAAATCTTTCGTCATTGTATTTCCTTTAATGATATTAATGATAAAATTACTATCACACGAAGATCCAAGAATACTTTTCAAACCTTTCTAAGGTTCATATACACAAAGCTTGAAAACATTTTTCTCTAAAACCATGTCAAGAAGTTAGTGAAATGGTCGGAGGGGCCACCTGATAGTATACATTTGTTTAGAAGCATACATTTAATTGAGTAGTTTCTTTTGTGTAAGTATTATAGAACTTAGAGAATTTAAGTAACCTTGTTTTTTCACTTAATAAAAACTACATTATTAGTCTCTTTAACAGATTTAGGCCTTTGGATTTCAAGATAAAAAAACAAACATTCCAAAAAGCCCCTGAGACTTGGTTGATCCTACCTAAAAAAATCTACCTAAGTTAAAAAGAAAAGATACTAACTTCATTTACGATAAGGTGGTTAGTTTTGTGACTGAACTGGCATCGTGCTCAAAATAAGACATAAGCTATAGAAACCGAATTCAGTTATTGCTGGAAGTTCACCGGATACTGAATGTATTATATTTTAAGTGAATAAGAAAGTGAGATTTGTAGGTATTTATGACAAAAGAAATATTGAACTGTCGAGAAGTATGATACCAGATGATGCCACTATCACAAATATGTTTCTGGCCATCATTAAGAACATTTTCCATGACAGCTTGCATCCATCATTAATTTACTTTTCCAGTTTCTTTGTAAACCTTGAACAGGTTCATGTGTTTATACTCACTTACCGTGTGTTTTGTTAGTTACCTTTGGAGGAGGAGGTGTATGGTTAATCCATAGATGGTACTTGCAGTTAAGAAAGAAAATCATTGTGGCCTTTTGACGGAGAGCCAAGTTTTATGAAATCCTGTGGAGCCAGTCTTCAGATCTAGGGTTCTAATTGGCTAAAGACCTTCAAGGTTCTTTTGCCATGTCATTCTTGGAAAGGAAAGGAAATACTATCACACTTATGAATCTCTATGTAAAATGTTTAGAAGTGGTATCATATAGGTATTGTGTTTGTGATGATAACTGCCTGAATAAAGGTTAAAATGTCATGGGAAAATAGGAAAACGTAAGCAGGAAGAAATAGAGATAGTTTATTTTTAGCAATTTAGAATGTTCCATTTAAAAGCCGTTAAACTGACTAGAACTGGGGGGGAGCGGAAGGGGGTACTGGAGTGGTTTAAAGGCCGTAGCTATTATGGTGAGTGCCTGAGATTTTGATTTGAAGTGTGTGTACCTGCGTATTTTAGAACCAGAAAATTTCATTGGAAAACTGCATTTTTTATTGTGTACTCAGATAAAATAGTTTCTTATTCCAAATCTTGAATTGAGATTTTAATTTTTTTTTTTTTTTTTTTTGAGACAGAGTATCACTGTGTTGCCCGAGCTAGAGTGCCGTGGCGTCAGCCTAGCTCACAGCAACCTCAAACTCCTGGGCTCAAGCAATCCTTCTGCCTCAGCCTCCCTAGTAGCTGGGACTACAGGCACGCGCCACCATGCCCAGCTGATTTTTTCTATATGTATTTTTTTTAGTTGTCCGATTAATTTCTTTCTAATTTTTAGTAGAGACGGGGTCTCGCTCTTGCTCAGGCTGGTTTCGAACTCCTGAGCTCAAACAATCTGCCCGCCTCGGCCTCCCAGAAAGCTAGGATTACAGGCGTGAGCCACCGCGCCCGGCCTGAGATTTTAATTTTTAT
>CAUYRB010105043.1:0-10056 GCA_963574695.1 Propithecus perrieri | reverse complement strand
ATTGTCCTGCATACGGTAATGAGGTAAAGAAGTTAAGATGCAAGAAGTTAAGATGCAAACGTCTGCTTCCCTTAAGCAATCGTCTGGAAGGAATGAAAATGTGTTTCCTCAAGACGCCCAAGGTAGTCACGTACCAGGAAGGAGCTGCCGGACATAGAAAAAGTATATAATAAAGCGTCTGGTAGAATTAACTACTTCAGTCTTGTATGTCCTTGTGTGTGTCTGTGTGTTTCTTTCTGTGTCCATCCCCCGTTCTGCAATCCGGGCCGCGACACATTGAATGGTACACTTTAAAGGAGTGAATTTTATGGCATATGAATTATATCTCATGAAGTTGTTTTAAAAATTTCTAGCAGTGGAAGTGGTCTGAGGGCATGTGTATTAAAATGCTTACAGTCATTTTCATAATTAGAAAGGTGCACTTTCAGCTGTGTCCTCACCAGTACGACTCTCTGCCTTCTTGCTCCGGCTCATGTCATGGTGGTCCCTTATGTGTCTAACGGAGTCCTCCTGTGCCTCGGGCCTGGGCAGCACTCCTGGAGATATCTCGGCTCTGACGCATAGCATCTTGGGTCTGCATTGCTCCTGTTGGCCCAGCCATGGCTATTTGGTGGCGTGACCCAGGCCGAGGGTCTTCCCTTAGCATGTCTGGTAGATCAGGAGGTGGAGGGTGTTGTTCCACCAATGTGATGAGGCTGGCGCAGTCTGTGTGTGGGCACATGTCTTATCCACGGCAGTTACTGTCCTTGGACATGAGGAGGTGCAGCTCTGTCCTGCCACAACCAACTGCTCCAGGACTGGAACGGTTCCATCTGTGTTCATCTCACCTCTTTGGATAACATTTAGTCCCTTAATTAAGGGCTGCATCACACTTCCTTTATGCCTCCCGCACTGTCCAACGCACTTCGCTACTAAAAATGCTTTCACGTGTATTATCTCATTTAATCCTCACAACAAGCCTGTGAGATTTATTATGCTATCCCCATTTTGCAGATGAGGGGACCGGGGTGAGCACTGGATACCTGCCAGGTCACACAGTCATTAAATACACAGACGCAGGCTGCAAACTCAGACCTCCCTACGGCAGGTCCCTGTTGGCAGCCCCATCGCCCTGTTGGCGCCGTCAGCCCCACAGAAGGTGTGCAGTGAAGTGTGCTGGGTTGACCAAGCTCTGGGTTTTATCTTTCTTGATTCAGAGCAGATGACTGAGGTGACTTGAGAGGGAATACGTTAAGTGGAATTTCAAGAGAGGCAGAGGATTTGTACACGCCAACCTCACCCCCCACCTCATCGCCATTCCTTTTTCTCATGGCTGAACACGAAGTTGTTTCAATTTACTTAATCACTAGGTGAACAAGAAAGTAAGTGGGAGATGAGAGGAACATTTTCATACAAAGACATTAAGATATTATATACCCAGCCTCCATGTATGTGTATGAGTGTTTGCTTATGATTATGTGAACTTGGAGAAGGGAATGGAAGGATCCACACCAGACTGTTAACATGGGCGACCTGGTGGCAGATGGGGGAGGCAACATCCCCCTCCCCTGACAAAACAAAACAGAACAAAAAAGAAAACTCTTTTCAAATGTGTCTACAACTAAACAGCACATATAAAATGATCCCAATTGTGTAATATTACATAGACACGTGTGTATATGCCTAGAGAGGTGTAGAAAAGGATATTAACAAAATACTGATAGCAGTCATCTCTGCATGGTGGGCTTCCAGGTAATGTTTTTTTCTTTGAACCTATTGTATCATTAAAATTTTTTTCACAATAACAATCGGCACATATTATTTATATAATTACCAACAAAGCAATAAAGCTATTTTTCATTGAGAAAAAATATTGGCCACTAAAAATATATTTGAATAATTTTCTTTGAAAGGAGGTGCTCTAAGCAGCCATCTATGTGATCAGGTGTTTATGAGGCTTGGAGTGGTCTTGTCCAAGCCCGTGTCCGATGGAGCTTTGCGTGGTGTTGCTGGTTCCTAAACTGGGAAGACCTGGAGACTTAGGCATGACCTATGGAAATGCCTTGTTAAGATACAGATTTTACCAGGTGGGTACAACTTATTAATCTCTGATCTCAGGTTGCCTTCTCTTAAGAGCAGAATGGAGACTGTCTTGAGTAAGAATAATCTTGGTCAGATAAATTTTGAGAAAGGTAGATAGGAATGTTCTGGGGAGTGGTGTGTGTGACTCAAAAGCAGATCAGAGTTAGGCAATTTTGGGTGTGTTAAAAAAATATGCGTGTATATTCATTTGAAAAAATCCTAACTTAGTCTTTGTCTTCCCTGAGCTTAATGGTTGCGATTTTGGGTGTGGTTAATTAAACATCTGCAAGAAATCTCTGTTTACAAAGTAAGGATTACATTTCCAAATTATTCAATGGCAAAATGCAAACAGAGCAGTAGAGTTGCTGAAGGGGACACATGGTCCAGTTCAGGGCACTTGAATGTGCTGGAGCTGCTCCCTGTCCCAGGGCCACGCAGGAAAAGTGCCTCCTAGGAGTGTGAGAGCTACCTGGGGCTCTCATCTCTTAGGCAAGGAGCCCATGGACATTCAGTGTAGGAATCTTGGATATTTTTTATCTTTTTGTTCCAACAATCTTTTCATACAATCCTACAAAACTCAATTTTTGTAAAAAATTGTTCTAAAATCCCACTAACATTAGCTTTCAGGGATCTCTGCCTGGGCTTGATTTTGGTGGCGCTGATTTTAAAAGATTCATTATTAGCATCTGGCTATTTCTATACTGCCAAATAAAATGTATTTGGAAAATCTACGGAAAATACAGCAACAACAAATCACTGGCAGAAATGCTGATGTCTTCTCTGCAGTTTTCTAATGATGCCACTACACTTGTGCAGAAAGGACCACACAATCCAAGCTTATTTTGCTAGAACTTGTAGAGCAATTTCAAGGAAATTACAAAGGAAGACCCATTGCCCACAAAACAATTGTTTCACTTTCTCATTCATGTGACAAGGCATTTACCCATCCATCATCCACCCATCCATCCATCATTTCATCTGGACAGTTATGCCTTGTGCTGGGAGGAATAAAGATAGGAATAAAGACATGACTAGGTCAAGGGCTTAGTTTATAGCCTGGAGTGAGGAGCCCTAAAGGGCGAGAATAAGTTTTGGCATAATGCCACTGTAATGAGTTGAGGGTCAAGAGTGGGTGGTGCGGCGTAGGTGTTGAGGGTCAGGGAAGCCACTCAGAAGCAATGCTTAAGGGTTACACAAAACCATGACAACCCATGTTAAATGGGATTGTGATTTAAGGCAGTCCTCAAAGGGATCTGTACATTAGAACTGTGGTGCTTTTAATATTGGTTTTCCTTGCAGGCTTTTTCTGTTATCAGCAATTGTTCATCCACCAATAGCATCTTCTCTGCTAGAGCCAAAGAAACAGATCTGCCAAACCAGGACCAAAACCTCTGGAGTTACTAGGTTATTTTCTAAAAATTAGTATCTCTTATGATAAGCCCTTGGAAACAATTTTTTTCAGACTTACAAGCATTTCAGAAAATTACTTGGTGATAAAATGTCTTTGGATATCCAAGTGAGAATTTCATGGGGATACTGGTGATTCCTTTCTTCTTCCGATAGCTCTGCTGGTTAAATTCCTCTGCAGCTTTTCTCCTGCTGTGGTGTGAAAAATTTTCCATACATTTCTCCCCGCATCGTACCAGAGTCTTTGGATCAAATTCTTGCTTGAGGATTGTCTCGTCAATCAGTTTGTACATTTTTAACTCTCCAAGCTGGTGGATGAAAATGCCAAATTTCACAACAAGATCCACAGACAGCAAGTCCATGATACAGATTATCTGTAAAATATTATGGAATCAGTGTGAAAGAATACATTGAAAATAAATTAAGCATTTAAGAGACAATGTGATTTTGAAAATTGAAAGACTGCGCTTGTATCTAAAGACCTTTTTAGACGATTAGATCCTGTTACCCTCTCTGGTGGCAAGTGGCATTCGGCTACAGCTGTCATCCGGGTCTCTGTTACAAATGCTCTGGGGAAAACCGAACCCCCGGAAGGCCGTATTGGACAGCAAGTTGGTCTTGCAGTCTCAGCCTCAGACGCACGGGTTGGGAATCTTATGAGCATTTTCCAGTTTGAGCAAAGCATATTCTACTACCTGAAAAGTGTTCCAAGGTGAAAATGGATTAAAACCATGAAATCTGGATTGGTGCCACCTTAAGTAGGCACTAACCAAATTCCCTGTCCAGGCAGGAGAAATGCCAGCCCTTCTGAGACTTGTGTCTCTACTCAATTCTCAGCGTCACCACAGAGAGGAATCCCACGAGTTCCCAAGCCACCTATTTGAGTGACTACTTCATTTTAACTTATATGCATTTTACATATCTATGTCTATATTTATATGGGTAGATAAAAGATATTTCTGCAATTTAAACTTATTAATGTTCTCTATTTAATGTAAGCTTTTTTTTTTTTAATTTCCTGACACCCAAAAAATGTTATCAGAATTGTGGACACTTAGACTTTTTTTCCTTTAGGCTGGAAACTTCAATTTCTTTAATATTTCCTGGTATCTTTTCCATGTTTTTCCCTGCATACTTAAAACATGAAGGTTAAGCAAGGCCCAAAGTTTCTGATAATGACCCAACCAAAGCATTTCAGTATGGTCAGCACAGAGTGACTCTCACAAGTCACTGAGTCTGGCTCCAGGTGGAGAAAGAGTGAAAGAACAGCTCCGCCAGACAGGTGCAGCCCTTCCCAAGTTGTTGTGGAGTAGGACACACTACTGTTTGCTGGATCTCAGGACAGCATCTCCTCTTCCAGGGCATTATATACATATTTGTTATTAAATTACAATACATCTATTTTGAGAATTAAAAATAACTTTACATCTCATAAAACTATGGATGAGTGGGTCATAAAAATTCCACCCATAAGCAGAGTGGGCTGTGGGTTTCTAGCCGAGGGCTCGGTAGAAAGCAAAGATACCAGGTGGGGCCTCCCTCTGATGAGATGAGCAGGTAGAAAAAAGATGAGTTTTGAAGTTGCTAGAATAGGCAGAAACATGGGGGGGAAGGTAAATAGGCCAGTGATGTCTTCATACCTATTGTTCACAGATTAGACAGTCAGCAAAAGGGGCCACGGGAGGGCCGAGATGTGACTTTTGGAGCACGAGGCAGCTGGGTTGGACGGATGCCTAGGACAGGGCTGGGCTCTGGCAGGAGCGGAGATGCTGGCAGTGTGCAGGGAAGAGCTTCCCCTTGGCATAAGCAGAAGAGAGATTTGCCTAGGACAGGCCCAAACCTCGGTCCTCCTTCTGGATGCCAAGCATGTCCTTCCCTGCCCCCCACTGGCCTTGCTTAGGGGGAGGGTGTTGGGAAGGAAGAGAGGGAGGCATGCCTGAACTCTGCTCTGTGGGAGCTTTCTGGGGGGCAACCTGAGGCATTCATCAAAGGGACATTCTGTGACTAGGATGCAGCAAATGGAAAGTGATCATCGGGCGCTCTATTCGACAAAGTGCCTCAAAGCTGCAGAGCCAGCAGCTCTGTGTCACCTCACAGAAGAAAGTGGTGGGATCTGGAAGCTGCGTGAGTCGTCTGGCTCACAATTTGCACTCCATGCAAAGTGGGCATGGGTTGGTGGACACAACAGACCGTCTACACCTATACTCTAAGAAACCAAGCCCATATTTAATCTATTGTCACAAATAACGGGAACCCCAGATGTTTTGTAAATTACATGCCATTTCAGAATCATCTGGTGCACAGCCTCCGTTGATGTGATATTCACTGTCTGCTGCCTCAACTTTCCCAATGCTCCATCTGTGAGCAGTAAACAACGTTTACTTCCGTGAGCATGCGAGGCCCAAGCTCGACATCCTGGGCATTAGAAAAGTGCAAGTGGGAGTCCCTTGCCCTCCTGGTAAG
This sequence comes from Propithecus perrieri, assembly GCA_963574695.1. NCBI lineage: Eukaryota > Metazoa > Chordata > Mammalia > Primates > Indriidae > Propithecus > Propithecus perrieri. The sequence continues at coordinate 4,125 of CAUYRB010105043.1, read as the reverse complement.
TGTGAGTGAGGGAGCATGGCTGCTGGGGTCCACCTCTGGCTCCCTCATTTACTAGCTGAATGGCCCCAGGCAGCCCACTCCACCTTTCTGTGCGTTGGTGTCCCCATGTGCAACAACGGCGATAAAACCATTACTTTACCCAGGGGTTCATCGAGGTCATCTAGAGAGCTTGTTAAAACACAGACTGCTGGGCCCCACCTCAGAGTTTCTGATTCAGAATGCCTGGGCCCGAGAATGTGCATTTCTAACAAATTCCCAGGTGACAGTGATGCTGCTGGTCCAAGGACCACACACTGAGAACCGTTGATCTACTCATGGGCTGTTGCCAATACCAAAAGAGAATTCACATGAAGCCACATGTTGCAAGCAATTAAATTTCTCAATTAATGTTAACTATTTATTAGTGTTATAGATGTCTCTATTATGGTTATTAGAGGGAAAACATGGCAGTGCATTAGAACTTTACTCTTTTTAATTAACAGGTAATGGGGGTTTGCTGACTGTCGTGTACCACAGCACACAGGTCCGCTTCTTCTGGACTCGGGGCATCGCGTGCCTGGACCCCTGTCTGGCTGTTCATCGTGAGCTACCAGTTCATGATGAAGATGTTATTTAACTTGCTCCCCGTGCACATGCTGTCTCTCCAGTGGGACAGGTGCTGTGTGTTAGATTTCTCTGTGTCTCTTGTAACTCTTAGCATGATGCTTTGTATATAGAAGGGGCTCAATAAATCCCTGTCTTTGGAGTTGGAAAGAACTCTAGAGCTCATCTGCTCCAAAACTCTTCCAGTGCAGGCTTCCTTCTGGAACTTATACCCGGGTCCCAAACAACACTAGAAATTCAGCTTCAGGCGTCCGGGTGAGGCTTGGGGGTCTGCGTGTTAACCAGCAGCTCCGGGCTCCACGCAGGGGTCCTCCGGCCACCCCTACAGAAATACCAAACTGTCCATCGTGACTCATTACAGAGTCGTGAAATCAATGGATTCAGTCAGGATACACATATCTAAGAGAATAAATAGAAGAGAAGGGAAGGGAAGGGGAGGGGAGGGGAGGGCCTAGGGGAGAGGGACAGGGAGGGCAGAGGAAGTGTCAGTATATGACATGTATGTAGCAGTAGTAGTGAGTGTTGTCAGTGAGAGAGTGTGCGTGTGTGTGTGTGTGTGTGTGTGTGCACGAGCATGCGCTGGGTCCTGTTATAAAATGTAGTTTTGGGGTCATGGTAAAACAGTTTGAAAGCTGGACGAGTGCATCCCTTCCTGCGCGGGAACAGCATCTGGGAGGCTTGGCCCAGTGCTGGCTGCTGTCACATTATGGGGACCCACCCGTGCCTCCCTCAGAGCAGTGAATGGTTTTGCTGCCTCTTTCCACACTCTTCAGAGGTTTGCAGAGGGGCAGCGTCCTGGGTGGGCTGGCGGGGACTGGGCTGCCTAACCCAGGCCCAGGAAGCTGAAGATGTGTCAGGAGCTCTGATGTGGCAACAGGAGCTGTCAAGACGTGAGGCCGGGAAGGAGGGAATCCAATGTCCAGTGAGCCCCAGCTCAGAGGCTGCCGGGAAGGGACAGGGGTGAGACAGGAGGGGTAGGGGATTCTGTCCTGAGTGGACCAGTCGCTGTGCTTTGCTTTGTTTTAGGCATCCAAGTGTGCAGCCCGTCCCCCTGGGGCACGTCCTGTCTCCTGAGGGTGGCCCACGCACCCTGAGCTCTTTCCTTCTAACAGACTAAGCACACTGAATTTTAATGGCACAGTTCTCAGTCTGCTCACTCACTGCTCTGGTTGACTCAATTGATACTCCCTGGTAGGTTCTATTAAAGGGCCCTGAACAGGTCATTTATCTGTTGAAAGAGCGATTGCTCCAAGGGAAGCCGGCTTATTTGACCCTCTTTCTGCCTGACCACCCCCTTTGTAATGTTGGCCGTCATGCACTTCCTTTCAGCATGGATTCATTGAGCATCATCTATGTGCTCTACATGTGCTAGGTACTAGGAAAATGCGTGCAAAAATGGGACCCTTCCCCCTATAAGAAGCCAGTTGTCTGGCAGAGAGCCAGGCTTGTCACCTGTCATTTGATTCGGAATGAGTTGTTCAGGGCTAGAAGGCTGCACCAGGCACCCAGGAGACAGAGTCAGCACCTGGCACTAGGGACACGCACGGTAATTACGGTAATTATGGTAATTATGGTGTTGAAGGAGCAAGCTGACTCTACAGGGAGTCTGGGCTCCTAGGGAAGGTGATATCATAGCAGAGGTTTGCTTCTAGTCCACAGCAGAGTGAGAAACCATCCAGCTTGTAAGTTAGAGTTCATAAAGCTCTGTATGAGAACCGACAATCTTCTCTGGCAGACTGAAATCCCTGGGGTTTAGTGCTGGAATTCTGCGATGCTTATTTTAGATTCTTAGCGGTATTTTCTGCTCCCTTCTAGATTCCAGGCTCTATCCTGCAGGGCTGAGATTGCCAGAAGAATATCCTTCAGTGAGATGGGAGCTTTCTATACCTAAAGTACAACTGCACAGGACGACTCAAGTTGCGACAAGTGTCTCTCCAAATTCTAACACACCTGTATTCCAAAGGCCCCAGAAACAGGGAGATCTTCCAATGCCACAGGTCTGCTCAGACTTCCTCTTGCTCTCTCAGCCTTTCCCTCGTTCCCTACATTAATGTTCCCTTTTCTTTTATGGGCAGCGACTCAACCATCACAAAGTGCAATGCCAGGACTTGGGGAATGGTACAGCAATGACACTGTGTGGGTTAGCAGAGAGCTCTGCAGATGTTTGAAACTGCAAGTTAGTGAATCACTGAATTTAGGTTGCGTCTAGTGACTTTCTTATCCACTCACCTTATACTTCCCAGGTAGTGGGTGGTGTTTCCAGTTATCAACATGTTCCCACGTTCAAGAGTAAAACAGATTGGGCAGCCGGTTCTGGAGAGAAAAAAATAGTATCACAACTTTAAGTGATTTGAGATTTTGGGGTTCAGGTTTGAGGGATGTTCCAGGAAAAATTGCCATCCCTTGACTACACAAGTAAGAGACAAAGAGGAGAACCACTCCCAGGAAAGAGTAGGATGCTATGAATTTCATGACTTTTCATAATAAATGAGGCAGTGTGGAAGCTGTCTGTATGTTTAAGAAATTCCTCTGCTGTCACTCTTTCTTAAAAGATGTCATTTTAGAGCATTTTTTGTTCTTTCGGTGCCTAACTCTCAGTGTCTAGGTGTGGTCACAGCTATTCCTTGGTTTCCTCTGAGTAATTTGGGAATTTCTAAATCCTCTGAAGTTTGAAGTTTCTGTGATTCCTGTAATATTGCCTTAGTGTAACCAAAGTGACGTAGTGAATACTCCTGTCCCTCAAAGTTGTCTCCCTGTGACCTGGGATGAACACCAGTTTTCCAAACAACAGTTTTTTTTCTGCCATCTTGGCAGACACCTACCTGCACCAACAACCAACCCAGCTACAGCAGCTCAATGGGAGGACCAGGCGCTGATTTGGACACTGCTCTGTCCTCTCTCCCTGTAGTCCTGGGTGTGCAGCAGTGGGTTAGCCTGGGGTCACAGGGTCAGTGCATATGACCACATGTCCTTCTCCTTCCAGCCACAGGGGTCGGCTGCAAAATCCTTTCCCTCACATTTCTCACAGTCTTCCAGGTACCCTTCTGTTACATTTTTGTCTTTCAATTCTGTCTTTGGTGTTCATTTTTATGAGATTTTTATCAGCATAAAAACATAACTATAAATGTTATAAATGGCCAGTAAACATCTGAAAAAAAGTATAACATCATTAATAATGAAAGTGACGCTAATTAAAATAACATGATACAATTTTTCTCCAAATCTTCAAAGACTAGAATATATAACACTCAGTGTTGGTAAGGATGTGATGAAGTGGCTGCCTTCACATCCAGGTTTTGACAGTGTGCACCAAAACAATCTTTCTACAGGCCACAGTTTTTTTTTTTTTTTTTTGAGACAGAGTCTCACTGTGTTGCCTGAGCTAGAGTGCCGTGGCATCAGCCTAGCTCACAGCAACCTCAAACTCCTGGGCTCAAGCAATCCTTCTGCCTCAGTCTCCCGAGTAGCTGGGACTACAGGCATGCACCACCATGCCCGGCTAATTTTTTCCATGTATTTTTA
>CAUYRB010105042.1:0-19555 GCA_963574695.1 Propithecus perrieri | reverse complement strand
TCCTCACTCCTCTAGTCCCTGGTAGCCTCTAATCTACTTTCTGCCTCTCATGCTCATTTTAGATATTTCATATAAGTAGAATCATATAATATTTGTCCTCTTAGATCTGGTGTATTTCATTTAGCATAATATTTCCAAGGTTCATCCATGTTGCAGCATGTGCCAGAATTTCCTTCCTTCTTAAGGCTGAATAATGTTCTATTGTGTATTGTCTGTATTATCACTTTTTGTTTATCCATTCTTCCGTTGATGGACACTTGGGTTGCTTCTACCTTTTGGCTATTGTGAATAATGCTGCTATGAATGTGGGTATACAGATAGCTCTTCAAGACCCTTTCAGTTCTTCTGGGTGTATACCGAGAAGTGGGATTGCTGGACCATATGGTAATTCTATGTTTAATTTTTTAGGAATCTCCATATTATTTTCCATAGTGGCCGCACCATTTTACATTCCCACCAGCAATGTCTGAGGATTCCAGTTTGTCCACATCTTTGCCAACACTTGTTATTTTACTTTTTTTTTTTTTAATTCTAGCCATCCTAGTGGTTGTGATGTGGTATTTTTTTTTTTTTTTTTTTTTTATTGGGAAGGTACATCCTCAGTCTTTAAAACACGTTTTGGCTTGTGATTATCTTTTAAACGGTTTTTAGAGCAATTTTTGTGAAACTATGGATAAGTGAAAAATTCGTGTTATTTTCGAATATAAATTCTGTCATGGAACCAATGCAGTGCAGATAGCTCGAAGTATCCATGAAGTGTTTGGGAAGGATGTGGTAATGAACGCACAGTACGTCAATGGTTTAAGAAGTTCCATTCTGGTGATTTTAATCTTGAAAATGACCTGAGACCAAGGTGGATAATGATGAGCTGAAAGCTGTAGTGGAAGCAAATCCAACTCACCCCACGTATGAATTAGCAGCAAGCTTTTGTCAGGTTTCAGTCTGAAATGTCTGTTCTTAGTGTACTCAGGGCCAAAGAATGACCAGACACACCAAAGTAAGGCAAGCATGAAAATGAGGTGTATTGGCCAGGCGTGGTGGCTCACGCCTGTAATCCTAGCACTCTGGGAGGCCAAGGCGGGAGGATCGCTTGAGGTCTAGAGTTCAAGACCAGCCTGAGCAAGAGTGAGACCACGTCTCTACTAAAAAAAAAAAAAAAAAAAAATTAGCCCGACAACTACAAATAGAAAAAAATTAGCCAGGCGTGGTGGCACAGGTCTGTAGTCCCAGCTACTCGGGAGGCTGAGGCAGGAGGATCGCTTGAGCCCAGGAGTTTGAGGTTCCTGTGAGCTAGACTGATGTCACGGCACTATAGCCCAGGTAACAGAGCAAGAATCTGTCTCAAAAAAAAAAAAAAAAAAATGAGAGGTTCATTGAGGAGAGAAAGATAGGATTATAGGGCAAGAACAATATATAGGTTTACAGAGCATGATACATACACCACAGATGACAAACAGACCCATTGTCGCAGCAAAGGGAGAGCAAAAGGAAGGGTGCAAAAAGGGACTTGGTTCTGGTCTGTGTCTTGTTTTACAGTGCCTGGATTGGACCTCCCTAGTGGCTCAGATGTCACCATGTAGCCACTTTCTTTTTTTTTTTTTTTTTAAATTAAAGAGGTTTATCCTAAGCCGAATTTGAGGACCATGACTTGGAGCCATGCCCGAGAAGCCTTGAGCAAGTGGACTTGCTGTGGCTGGGTTACAGTTTAGTTTTATGCATTTCAAGGAGACAGGGATTACAGGTAGTCATAAATCAGTACATGGAAGGTGTACATTGGTTTGGCCCAAAAAGGTGGGCCATCTCGAAGCCTCATTGTGGCTTTGATTATCATTTTCCTGATGACTAATGATGTCGAGCATCTTTTATGCGCTTATTGGCCTTTTGTATGTCTTCTTTGGAGATATGTCTATTAAGTCCTTTGCGTTATCCATTTTTTCATGTTTTATAATGTGTAATAGCAGAATGTGATAATTTATAACTATAAAAATATGCATATGCTTGGGTATATGTACAATGTTTACTAATTAAGGACTAATTAAGGATAGGAGAATATACTTTTGCAAAGTTAGGAGATTGTTATCATGGAACAGAACAATGGTTCATTTTATTCCTTAGAGCCTAGTATAAGCAAGAAACTACTGATGAGAATTCTTAAGCATTATCAGGGGAATCTTATTTGGTCAAATATAATGTGTGTAGCAGAGCCTCCATGTGAAATCAACCACAGGGTCCCAAGACTATCTTTTACTATGCTTCCTTTTGGTACTTAAGAAAGTAAATCTCCCTGGATGGGTTTCAACTTAGGCTTGCCTTATGCTAAGTCCCATTTTTTGTTAATAGTTACATTTCAAGGTGCTACTGTATCTTACTAAGAGATAGAAGTGGTTTTCCATACCGTGTCACATATGAGAACCAGAAGGCACATGTTAAATTTAAAGGAAGAGGCTTGACTCTAAAATAATAATAATTATTAGAATGTCATTTATAAAACTAATTCGATTATAAAAGAAATTACATATGGGGGTATGGAACAAGTGTATTTAATGGTCCACAAAGAGCATTTGAGGTCTTGGGGGTTGAATTTTTAACAGCTTGATTTTCCCATTGTTTTCCTATTCTCTGAAAGTAAAGCTTGTGAAGTTGTCCTAAAACACCAGCTTCTACTAAGGGCTTGACATCACCATCCTGGTACATCCTGGTGTGTTTCTTGGAAAGTGTCCACACTGGCAGGCATTTTCCAAATAAAACATTTGTTTCAGTAAACAAGTGTTTTATCCCGCAGCCTAAGTGGAGAATTTTAAAACCAGTGTTTGTTTTGCCAGCAAACATTTTGTTTCAATCCTTGTAGCTAAACAAGTGGGTAAGATTTAAATGGCCTCCTGGTAAAACAAATGCAGAACCATTTTCAGAAAACTCCAGATGAGCAAAAATCTATTTGCTGATCCTACTCCCACTACCCAAAGGAAAAAAGGACATTTTATAAAAAAGACACGTGCACCTGACTATTGATAGCAGCACAGTTCACAACTGCAAAGATGTAGAAAAACCCAAGTGCCCATCAATACATGAGTGTATTAATAAAATGTAGTGTATGTATACCGTGGAGTGCTACTCAGCCACAAAAAAATGGTGAACTAATACCTCCTGTATTAACCTGGATGGAACTGAAGCCCATTCTTCTATGTGAAGTATCACAAGAATGAAAAAACACCACATGTACTCACCATTAAATTGGAACTAATTGAACAACACTTCTGGGCACATACGAAAATAAAACTCATAGGAAAACTAAGCAGGTGAGGAGGGAGGGGCTGAGTAAATTCACACCTAATGGGTACAAGGCACACTATCTGGGTGATGGGCACACTTATAACTTTGACTCAAACTGTACAAAAGCAATTTATGTAACCAAAACATTTGTACCCCTGTAATACTCTGAAATAAAATTTAAAAAAAAAAGGAAATCTATTTGCTGTCAGAGAATGAGTTTAGACATTCAGGGAAATAATTTGTACTTTCTGTATAGTTTTGTAGTTTTGTACTTAGTTGCAGTCAGAGTGGAAAGTTGTAGATTTGGGCTTTTTTAAGGCAAAAGATGAAGAAATAGAAAAGAATTTTTAAATAAAAAATATCATTGTATTGCTATAGTTAAATGTTATAGCCTACATTTAAAATCTGATTAAAACATTATCAGATATTTGCTCTGCTCTGAATTTCTTACCTCTTTTCTAGTTATTTTTATGGTAATTCCTCCAGCGTATAATACAACCCAACATCCATGCTAATTATCAGCCTTTACCTTTTAACTTTTATAAAGATGATAGTAAAATCAAATTTTAGTGAGCTGTTTTTGCTTTTATTTTTTAATTTAAAAAACTTTGGGCCAGGGCACGGTGGCTCACGCCTTTAATCCTAGCACTCTAGGAGGCCAAGGCGGGAGGATTGCTTGAGGCCAGGAGTTTGAGGCGAGCCTCAGCAAGAGTGAAACCTCATCTCTACATAAAATAATAGAAATATTAGCTAGGTGTGGTGGCATGTGCCTGTAGTCCCAGCTACTCAGGAGGCTGAGGCAGAAGGATCGCTTGAGCCCAGGAGTTTGAGGCTGCTGTGAGCTAGGCTGATGCCACAGCACTCTAGCCTGGGCAAGAGAGCAAGACACTGTCTCAAAAAATAAATAAATAAATAAAAAAGATAAAAAAATAAATAACTTTGTCTCTGTGTGTGTGTGTGTGTGTGTGTGTGTGTGTGTGGAGACAGGGTCTCACTGTGTTACCCGGGCTAGTCTTGAACTCCTGGCCTCAAGCAATCCTCCTGCCTCAGCCTCCCAAAGTGCAGTAATTACAGGCATGAGCCACCGTGCCCAGCCTGTTGTTGCTTTTATATATATATCTCTGAATTTTTAAATTTAAAAGTTTGATTATGGTATGCTTTTCTTTTTAAAAACTAGGCTTCTTTCCTATTTAGGAAGGTGCCATTGTGCTTTTTTAAGAGGTTAATCAGAAATTATGAAATATAGCATACATACAGAATAATGTATAAAATAGATATATATGGTTTAAAGAATAATTAGCAAGTGTACACTCATGTAACCTCCATCCAGATTAAGAAATTGAACATTGGCCTGGCGTGGTGGCTCATGCCTATAATCCTAGCACTTCGGGAGGCTGAGGTGGGAGGATTGCTTGAGGCCAGGAGTTCAAGGCCAGCCTCAGCAAGAGTGAAACCTCATCTCTACAGAAAATAATGGAAATATTAGCTGGATGTGATAGCATGTGCCTATAGTCCCAGCTACTCAGGAGGCTGAGGCAAGAGGATCATTGAGCTCAGGAGTTTGAGGTTGTAGTGAGCTATGATGACGCCACTGTGCTCTAGCCTGGGAACAGAGCGAGACCCTGCCCCCCCCCCCCCACAAAAAGAAAGAAAAGAAAAGAAAAAAGAAAGAAAGAAATTGAACATTGTCTTAGAATCTTCTTTACTTTAAAACTATATCCTTCTCCCTCCATATTGTATTTACAACTACATATGTGCCCTTAAATGGCATCATTTAATTTTCTAAGTGTTTGAACTTCATATAAATTGGAACTATATATATATTTTTTTCACTTATTTATTTTTTCAACAATATGATTGCAAGCCTTGGCCATGTTGACGCCGATAGCTATGGTTTGTTTTCAGTGTTTGGTATTCCTATGTATACAAAAATGCATTTATTCATTTTCCTACTGATCTGACATTTGAACTCTTTCTAGTGTTTGGCTCTTACGAAAAAGGCTGTCATGAACATTCTTTTATATATCTCCTATACAGTTGTGCAAAAGTTTTTCTAGGGTGTATGTGGAAGGTGGATTGTTGCATCGTAGGCTATTTGTGTTTTTAACTCTATGCTATAATTCCAAACTGTTTTCTAAAGTGGTTGTTCCAATTTGTACTCTCTGTAACAGTGAATGAGAGGGTTTTTTTTAAAAGATGTTTTTTAGCTTTATTGAGGTATAATTGACAAAAGTATATGCATTTAAAGTATACAATGTGATAATTTGATATATGTATATATTGTGAAATGATTACTGCAATCAAGTTAACACCTCATGTAATTACCTTTTTAAAAATGTTTTCCAATGAGAATTTTTGTTACTCCATATTGTCACCAAAACTTGGTATTGTTAGACTTTTTAATTTTTGCCAATCTGGTGAATATGAAATGGCATCTTATTGTGGTTTTAATTTGCTTTTCCCCGATTACTAATAAGGCTTATTGGCCATTTGGATCCCCTTTTTCCCTAAGTGTTTATTCAAACTTTTTGCCCATTTTTCTATGGATCGTCTTTTTCTTATTGATTTGTTACTGATTTGTAGGACTCCTTTATGTATTCTGATATGAATCTTTTGTTGACTATATGTGTTGCAAATGACAGCTCCCATTTTGCAGCTTGTCTTTTTACTCTGTTTGTGATGCCTTCAGTTGCACATATATTTTTAATTTTAATATTGTTGAATTTATCCATTTTTTATGGTTAATATTTTTGTATCTTAAGAAATTCTTCCCTATTTCTGAAGATGCGCTTGAGGTTATTCTCCTGTATTCTTCATAGTTATTTTTCCTTTCACATTTTATTTTATCATACTTTACTCATCAGGAACTGATTTTTGTGACTGTCGTAAAGTAAGGGTCCATTTTTAATTTTTGTCTAAATGGCCGTTTGCTTGTCTGTGCACGGTCATTGAGGTACACGTCTTTCTGCACAGTCTGGAACATTGCGGTGTCATGTGTGCGCCGTTTCTGTGCTCTCTCTTCTGTTTTATGTCTTTTTGTCAGCCAGGGACCCAGCTCTACACTGTCGTGATTATTACAGCTTTCCAATGAGTCGTGCCATATGAGAGGGCATATTCTTCTACCTGGTTCTTCAAGGCTGTCTTGGTGTTCTTGGCTTTTCACTCTTCTGTATACATTTTACAAACAGGTCAAATTCTCTAGTGGAACCTGGTGGGGGGTTTTGTTAGGACAGCATAGAAACTGTAGACCAATTGGGGAAAACTGACATTTTAGGATAGGGCATCCACCAGGGAAAGAGCGTGCAGAATCATTGAAAGGATGGAGCTGGCCTTCCTGGATGCAGATCCGGGCTCCACTTCTCATTGGCTACTCAACCCTGGAGAATTTATTTAACCTTCATGTGCCTCAGTTTTCTCATTTGTAAACTAGGGATCACAGCAGCACCTGCCTTACAGGGTAATTGAGAAGATTAAATGTGTTGTATGTAATATGTGTAAAGTGCTTAGAATAGTGTCTGGCACATAGTAAAATTATGTAAGTGCATGAACACTGATTATCTCTGTGTATGTTTATATCTTCTTCAATGTCCTAAGGAAGTTTTGTGTTTTTCTTTATAAAACTCTATCTGTAATATTAATATATATAATGCAGTCATGCGTGGCTTAATAACGGGGATGTCCTGAGAAATGCGTTGTTAGATGATTGTTGTGCGGACATCGTGGAGTGCGCTTACACAAACCTAGGTGGGGTAGCCTACTACACCCCTCGGCTATGTGGTATAGCCTATTGCTCCTAGGCTACAACCTGTGCAGCCCATGACCGTACTGAATACTGTAGGCAGTTGTAACATAGTGATACTTGTGTATCTAAACATACCTAAACATAGAATAAGTACAGTAAAAGTATGGTATAAAAGGGACATATATATATATATATATATGTATATATAGTCCCTTATGGGACCATCATCATATATGTGATCCGTTGTTGACCAAAATGTCATGACTATATAATACCTACATATCCTAACATATATAGGATAACATTATGTTACATATATATTAGTATATAGTATATATTCCTATATCATATAACATATAGGAATATATTAATATATAATTTATAAAATACTAAAAAATTCCTTAAAATTTTTGATACTGTTGTAAATGGTATTTTAAAAGTATTTTTTTGTGTACACTATCATTGTATTTATTTAATATGTTTTATGAGCCGATTGTAGTATCTTTGATTAATACTTGTTAAGTGCTTGTGTTGCATGAGATACCGCTCAGAACCAGCAAGAAGTGTGGACATTGTATAAGTGCATGAACACTGGGTGATGGCCCATCTGCCCTATTCTCATGGGGTGGAACATTTTACCCATTTTGCATAATTTTAAATCATTATATCCCATTGACTTCTGTTGCTGAAACCTATCTGAGCATTTTGGCAATAGAAACTGTAGACCAATTGTGTTTTTTTCTTTTCATTTTCTCTTGTATATCAGGCTGTTTTGGGTTCATCATTTCTTTTTAATTGATGAGATCATGATATTTCAATATTTACTTATATCCCAGCCACAGTGTGCCTGAGACCCTTTTGGGTTTTATCCCCCACGCTCTCGTATTTTCCGAGTGTCTGTTCTCAAGGTGCCGTGCCCTTTGAGATCAGAGTCACGACTTCGCACATTGACGCGCATCCCACGTGAGTAAGCTTTCTCTGGATGGGAACAAATGTTGTTCTTCTTCTGTGTGTCAGACCTGTCACACATGTCTCTAGAGCTATAATTTTTTTTAAAAAGCAAAAGTAAAGAAAAATATATAGAGAGGTTCCCCTTGCCTTGTGTGTCCCTCTGGTTTCAGTTCTTCAGCATCAGGCAGCCTCAGTCACGTGGCTCTGCCTCCTGTGGAGGCCCAGACCCAAGCTGCCAGGCTCTGTATGACTTTGCTTTGGGTTGCAGGAGGCAGAAACTCAAAGTGAAACCCATGAAAAAACCAATGTGTTCTTAATGGTTTTTACCCAAACCATAAATCCCTCTCTTGGAGGGACAGGGGAATCACCCAAGATTTGGCCCAGTTCCTGCAGTATGTTCTAGAGCAGTATTTGTAAGGGTTTTTTTGCTCGTATTTGTCAGTTCAGTGGCTACCTGTGTCCAACACATGCGAGGAATTCATTTAAAATGCAGATTCCAGGGCCTGACTTAGACTAAAGGAGTAAGTGTCAGAGAGGAGGACACTGAGATCTGCATGTCCTGAGGCCCTGGTGGTGCTGGCAGTCACATGGGACTTAGTAACAGTGATGCACGTATCGTGGACTCGGGTTTTCACTGATCACTCTATATTGCTTAATGGAAAATTTTACCAGGTTTAAAATAAGATAGCTAATGCTGGGCGTGGTGGCACGTGCCTGTAGTTTCAGCTACTCAGGAGGCTGAGGCGGGAGGATCACTTGAGCCCAGGAGTTTGAGACCAGCCTAGACAATGTAATGAGACCTTGTCCTATATATATAATTATATGTATTAATTAATTAATCAAAATAAGATAGCTAACACTTATTAAGTGCCATGTGTCAAGCAGGTACTTCACATTTAAGCCTATGTGTAGGCTATTATTTTTAGTCCCATTTTAGAGAAGGGGAAACGGAGGTACAGAGAGGTTAAATAACTTGCCCGGAGTCAAACACGTCATGCACAATTGTCATGTTCTTTATGAATCTTCAAAGCAAAATCCTGACACTTGTGAATTTACAGACGAAATTAGTCTCTGGTAGAAATGGGCCCAAAGGGTCTACTTGGATCGTAATTGTACGTTGGTGTCTTGTAAGTTATTCATTCCTTTAGCAGGTTTTTGCTGAGCATTTGGAGTCCCCACGGCTTGGACTAGGGATCCCACCAAAGGTCAACGTGTGCGGGAAGTTACAGTATAGAGCTGAGACGACTGTGGGGGAGGGCGTGTTGAGGGAACTGCTATCCGGAGAGCTATTACCTTGCACCCAAGGCTGTGTGCTAAGTGTTTTAAGTATATTTTTTAATTAATTTCTCTCAGGAACCTTTTTGTTAAATTCTGTGAATAATCCATTGTACAGGAAACTGAGGCTTAGTGGTAATACAGCTTCTACGTCATGGTTGTGATGTGAAGATAATGCCTGCTTCGCTCCAGAACCTGGCTTTTATCCATTGCGTCTTCTGTTTTCGACTATACAGTCAAGTGGGATTTTGTCTTCTAGAGGAGAATTGTCATCTCTCTGATAGTGACCCAGATGGCCCAGTCTCTGGGAGTTTAGAGAGATCAATTCAGTGGCTTATAATGTCAGTCATCATTTGCTTGGCCTCACTATTATGTCCTCTGGTCCTGGTGTCCTTACCTGGCCCTTAGGCCAGGTAAGAATACTTCGGAACTCTAAGTATCATGGCCACATTCATGGCCTATAACAGACTGGCAGGTGTCTGTGGGCTGGAGGAGGTCGGGAACTGTTTCGTGAATGAGCATCATAGCTCTGCCCTTAAGTGCTTAGGCCTGTGCGAAAGTGACGTGGCCTCCTGTGCCCTACTTGGGCTCTTTCAGTTTCACAAGAAGATGTTCAGTGTTTTGTATTGTGCCATATGCAGGTGGAAATTTAATGTAATTACTTTTGAACCGTTTCAGAATGTTAGAGTGGAAGAAACCTTAGAGATCAACTAATTCGATTTCTCTGTTTTACTGAAAAGGGGGGGGGGAAACCTGCATATTAAGTGACTTGCTCAAGTTAATAGCTAGTTATCGGCAAGGCTGGAACCCAGTTTCTGACACCCAGTGCCATACCTTCCTTCCACCTCTTTAATCTGATTTTTTGCAGGCGCTGCCCTAATCAAGCTGAATAGTGTTGTAAATAAGCCGTAAGAATTTTGACTTCAAAATGATTCCCATGTGGGGCTTTCTTTTTAGAGGTGGATTTATCTTCCTAGTTATGTATTATTTAGGCTAATGCTAAAATTACTTTTTGTTTCTGTATATACAATGGCAGATGATGGCAGAGGCTCTTCTAAAATATTATCAGACCTGCTGGAGAGTTTAATATCCAACAAAGTGGAAAACCCACTTATGGATATTCTGTCTGCTTACACATGTTTTTAATGTAGAAGAAGAAAGCCTAAGAAAAAGATAATAAAGGAAAGAGATACATATTGTTGTTATCATTATTATTGCTTTTTAATCTATTGTAGGCCTGCTACCTTATTGTAAAGGCCTCAAATACACAAGCATGGGTTGTATGATCACCTATAAAATTCTTCTGAGCCATTGTCCTTAGAAAATGGGCATATGAGTGGTGCACAATTAATAAATAATTCATTCATTAAATTTACTATTTCATTTATTAAAATAATCCCATCATTGTTGAATAGCTAAGGCAGTAATGTCAGAGCCCATACTTCTAACTCATTACAGTTGGCCTTCCGTATTCATGGGTTACGCATCTGAGGATTCAACCAACTGAGGATCAAAAATATTCAGAAAAAATAAAAATAAAAAATAATACGAACAAACAGCAAAATAGTATAACGGCTATTTACATAGCATTAGGTATTATAAATAACCTAGAGATAATTTAAACTGTATGGGAAGATACGCATAAGTCATATGCAAATGCCATGCCAGTTTTTTTTTTTTTTTGAGACAGAGTCTCACTGTGTTGCCCTGGCTAGAGTACTGTGGCGTCAGCCTAGCTCACAGCAACCTCAAACTCCTGGGCTCAAGCGATCCTACTGCCTCAGCCTCCCAGGTAGCTGGGATTACAGGCACGCACCACCACGCCCGGCTAATTTTTTTTTTGTATATATTTTTAGTTGTCCTGCTAATTTCTTTCTATGTTTTTGGTAGAGACGGGGGTCTCGCTCTTGCTCAGGCTGGTCTCGAACTCCTGAGCTCAAACGATCCGCCTGCCTCAGCCTCCCATAGTGCTAGGATTACAGACAGGCGTGAGCCACCGCGCCCAGCCAATGCCATGCCATTTGATATCAGGGACTTGAGTGTCTGTGGATTTTCGTATCTGCAGAGGTCCTAGAACCAGTCCTCTGGGGACACTGAGGGACAACTATACTTTGTTCTTTTGCTCTACCTGTGTTCTTAATTTTGTCACATTGACTTCTCACTGAGATATAGTAGAAGAATCCTGTGACCTTTTTCTTTTTACATTTTACTGCAGTGCAATATTCACACAGAAAAATGTACGTATCATAAACGCTCAGCTCCCTGAATTTTCACAAAATGAACACACCCCCGTGAGCTTGTGAGTACCACAGACCTAATTTCAAATTACGGCTTCACCATTTACCATACATGTAACCTTGGGAAAATTATTTAATAATTTGGGGCCTCAGTTTTCTCACCTGTCAAATGGGGAAGAAATAATAGCATATTATAGGTATTTGTGAGAAGTAACATGTAATAACACGTCATTTACCCGACATTGTTCTTCCTTTCCTCAAATCCCAACAGAGCTTTTGCAAACAAACACCCTCAAAGCGCATTAGTTGCGCGGTGGTTGAATGTGTGTAATGTTAACAGCTCCTTTGTATCTGGAGATGCAGTTAATGATATGGACTATTGAAAACAAATGGCTAAAGACTTCCCTACTTCCTACTTTACAGTAACTGATTTTTGACCATTCACCTCAAGGGACTCATCCGAGAAAGTTGATTAATATTTACTTATTCACATACACCCTGCTTCATCCCAAAAAGGGATTATAGATGTGCTCTGTGTAGACAAGTGACACGAAGCCAGTGCTTCACTTAATAACAACAGTTTGATAAATGGCCATAAAATAGATTACATCCTATTCTCTAGTGTTATAATGATGCAATGAAAATTTATACAGACATGTAACATGTGATTAATTCATTTTTGAAATTCTAAACCTACCAAGCAGTGACATGGTAAATGGGAATTCTATGTTTAGGCCAAACAGGCAACGAAGAACTTTCTACTACTCTTCTAAAGAAGACCCAGGGAGGAAGGTGGTTGTAGGAAGTGCTTAGGAAGAAGAGGTTAGGCGAGGAGTGTGTGGGCTTTCCAGGTGTAAGCTACGGTCTGAGAGGGAACTCAGGCCTGCGTCGTGAAGGACCCCTAGGCTTTACTTTGGAGAGGTGGAAAATACGCTTTATTGAAAACTTAAAACATGTTAGTACCCCTGCCACTGAGGAGCAAGTTTAAGGATGAGATAAGGAGGTCCGTTTTGGACTTTTGGGGCTTTAAGTATCTACTGCATGGGGAGTTACGTTTGTATGATAATAAAACAGGCAAGATCTCTGGCCTCGTGGAGCTTATTTCTAATAAAAGTATATCACAAAATCAGAAAAAGATCAATCTTGGTATTTGCAACTCTAGAATTGGTAGAAAGAGAACCTCCAAGGGGATGAATCTCACTCTTCACCGTGGGCCAGGCACCGTGCTGAGGACTTGTGTGCATTATTTAATTTGTATAGCAATCCTGTGCAGTATGCAAGGTTGTATTTCTCTATAGGTGAAGAAATGGAAGTCCAGAGAAGGTAGATAATTTGTCTGAATTGTCAGCTAATAAGAGATAGAGCCAGGATTGGTACGTTTTTATAGCACCTTTGCCCTAGGTAGTCTATTCTAAGGAAACAATGGACTTTCCCTTTAATGCTCCCCACATCCATTTAGAGACAAGGGCTGGCCTTGCCGTACTATTGCGTGTATCTTTTGAATCGTGTTCTCCAACAGGTGCAGAGAGCAATGGTGAAGAAACCTTCACATCCAGGCTGTGAAACTTCCTCTGCAAAAGCAGCCAGGGGCATCTAACCAGCATTACCTGCGAGGGAGTTGCCCAAACTGAACCCATGAAAGGGCGCAGCTGGGGACAGTGAGGAGCCCAGTTAGCTGGGAGAGCCCACCCCCCGGGCACTGCCACAGGACTAGAAAATACCCACAGCAAGTCTGTGCTCTTGCACCATCTTTCTGCAGCAGCCAGTTAAGACTTCAAGTCACTTCTTTCTTTGTCAGGGCAGATTGTTGTGAGTCATCTCCTAGAGGGGACCTTTCTGGACCTGTGAATGATTTTAATTTGGACCTTTACAGGGATGGTGGGCCCAATCTAGGAACACCTTGGGATTCAAAGCCAGTAAATTTCAGCCACTTGGGGTTTCGTGCCACCTGCCATGGTAGGTATTTCTGTTCTCATAGGAGCCTCGTCTGAGCTGTTTATGCGTCGCCCACCTTCCCAGAGAACTTTCTCCATCAACTGCCAGAAAGACATTGTGACGATGGCCATGCTCAGTGGGGCGACTGTTTATTAACCCTACCAGAAGAAGGCATAATCCTGGAGTCTTTCAGCATCTTTCAGAAGTCAAAGCAACTGGCAATAAGTCTCTTCTAAATGGAGAGCACACACATACAAACTCACAAATAATCTTCATTTCAGGATGGAACTGGGGCCTCTGCTTGCCAGATTTTTGAGTTACACCTACCTTGACTGATGCCGTACTGTCATTTGAAACACCCGTCATGAGTGCGTGGATGCAGCCTAACGAGGTAGCTGTGACGCTCAAATGTGCAGAAAGGAACAACCACTTATCGTTTATCTGACTTCAAAACATTCCGTTTTAGCAGTTTGTTCTGGATAGTTGCGTCTGTCGAAAGCCCCTTACTCTAGCTAGCTAGCCGACTCAGCCCTCTCAGTGGACACTGATGTTTCCTCTTCTCTCCTTTCCTGTGGCTTCTCTTCCTGGCATTCCAATAGCCACGGCAGTCCTGGCCACGAGCTCGTCTGGGGACCAGCCCCTCCTAACCTTTGCCAGTTAGCTTGATGAAGTTTTAACACGTTGGGGGGCAGGCAGAAAAGCAATACTTCCGTGCTCGGAGCAACTTTCCCCCTCTCCTCCTCCAGCCACTCTCCTTTAAATGAGAACCTTTCTCCACCTTTCCCAAGTCTGCTGTCGTAATGTGCATTTGGGAAAAAGAGGATGGCAATTCCAGTCAGGTATTTACGGCTCACTGTGTTTGCAGCTGGTAATCATGAATTCTATCCCCTTTCTCATCTCAGGAGATCAGTAATCAGCTTCTCCCTTCCAGCCTAGACTTCTGCCACCCCCTCACTTCCGTCCTCCAGGTAGGGCCCACGGACAGGCAAGGTAGGCTTCAGCCAACCTGTCTGGTTCAAAGTTGCCTGAGCAAAGCAAGTTAGGTTTCTTGGTCTGTTTTAGCCACAACCCCTTTTAAGGAGGTCAGAACTACAACTTTAAGTGGGGACCACATTGGTCAGAGAGACCCCCTCACTGGGATGATTTTTGGGCTTTGGCAAAGGGAATTGCATCATTTCACTGTCCACAACAGGGAGATGAAAAACAGGAGCTTTAGAGTGACCTGGGCTCCCTCTGTGACCTTGGGCGATTTGACCTTTCTAAACCTCTCTTCCGTGAACAGACTCAGACTATCTACCTTGAAGGGCAGTTGCAAGGGTTAAATAAGATCATGTAGGCAAATCGCTTGGCTCAAAATTGAGTCAGGTCTCTTAGTACGTGTTAACTTTTATTTTTATCTAACTCCATGATCCAAATCTGTTGACAGTGCAATTTCTCGTTGCTTGGAAACCCACTATAATTATTAATAGCATTAAGAAGGCTGAAGGAGACCAGGTCCACAGGGGTATCCTTAGCTGCTTGGAAGACAGACGAGAAAGAGCAGAGAGGCAGATAAAAGCAATGCTTCAGGCAGCTCCGGTTGCCTGGGGAAGGCCGAGGGAGGCCTGAGGCAGCGTCTGGGTGGTTTGTGTCCTGGTCTGCTGGCCTTGAAGGGGCTTTCCCCTCTTTCGCTGACTCCTTTCACTCCCGAGAGGCTGCCACCAAAGACTGGAGCACTTGGCAGGGTTCTGGGGATCTGTACCAATGCCATGGCCCCCGATGACCAAGCGGAGGCTGGTGATGCTAGCACACAGCCACGCGGCCTTGGCCTTGTCAAGCTGCTCTCTGACGGATGCTAGCCCCCGCCGATGCTTTCAGATTGCTCATAGTGGGAAGACTACTCAACTCTCAAACTCTGGGGGTCGGGAGGTCTGCATCTGAGTCTCAGCTTTGCCCAGCTTTGCTGCTTTAAGTAGCTTTGGACCTTCAGCAAGTCACATCAGCTCTCGGAATCCTAGTTTCTCACTTTGTTAAATGAGTATTAGACTCATTTAATGAATGGGCCCTATGGTCCTCCCAGGCTGGCTGGTGTGCGTGCGAAAGGCAGGGGCACCTTCCTCTTCAAGGCAGTACCACCTGTCAGGGTCGGCACCCAAGGCACAGATCCTACCAGCACCTCTCAGACCCTGACGCGTTTTTGAACGATTGTAGTTTCGGCGGCCGGTTACACACCGTGGCCAAGGTTGCTTGAACAACTCAGCTGAGGCTCTGGCACACCCACGGCCACCCCTCAGCCTTCCTCAGCTTCCACCTTTGAGCCTCCTTCTCTGCCCTGCACAATCTGAGAGCCAGAAACTCATCCTCGATGAATCTTTCGCTTTCGGTGTGTAACTTGCATTTTCTCCTGGCTTCCCTCTCTGATCTCAAGGGCCGCGTCCAACAGAAAGCTTCTGGGTTGGGGGGGAAGAAGGGGGTTTTCCAAGTCTCTTTCTCTATTAATCAGAACAGACTTCTGTTTAAATTAAAAGAGTTACACAGAACTCATTGAGAAGACAAGAGCTGTTCATTAGAAAGTGAAAGTAGCTGATAATCCTTTTTTAAATATGAAAAAAAAAAGAAAACAGCAAGTCACTTAAACCTTTTTCCCCAGTAACTTAGAAAAAATAAGCAAAGGTACTTGAATTTTATCACTTTTTCTTTTTCCTTTCTTTTACCCAGGATAAAGATGTCATAGAAGCTTTTCCATTCCACACTCCTGCTGAACTCCTTAGGTGCAGGAGAAGTAATTGGCTTTTTCCTTGAGAGAAGGGTAGCGACAGACTGTGTCTGAGCTGGTCTCTCGCAAATCCCCGCGGGTACCGCATAATAAAGTCTGTCTAGCTTTGAGTCTGCAACTCTTCTCGCTTTCCTTTGAACAAGGGCAGTAAGTTGCTCTTTTTCTGCCCAGCTCTGGCACTGAAAAAATCCAGTAGGTGGCCAGAGAGCCTTTGGAAGACTAAAGGCAGCGTCAGAGAGCCATTGGACCAGGTTTTGAAAAGAAAAGTGTGCTTGTATCTTTGTGCAGCGAACAATGCTGGAGGAGTTGAATGGTGCTTCAGGACCCGGGCTTGAGGACAGGTGACTTATTTAGGCCCCTTACAAATTGACGTGTTTGACTATAGCTAAATTAAGTTCTCAAAATAATCCCTGAAACTAGAGCTCAGACTATCGGAGCAAGTACTCAGAGAGCCTCTTGGTTGCATCTCATTTTGGCCTTTAATTTATGGCACGGTGTCATCCTTACAGCTCCACAAAAAAGTGTTCTCTGTGGAACACATGAGAACTCTGTCCACACCGTGTAAACCAAACCCCCGGAGTTCCGTGAGCTGAGAACTTTGCCCTTTGTCAATTACTTTTGTAAAACATTCTAAATTGAGGAGATGGTGATAAGGAAATTGCTGTACATTGTTTTATGGATTCTAGCATTCGGTTTCCTGTGGCGTCCCGTGTTCTTTGATTTGAGTCATGAGAGGAGCCCAAGCATCACCCTGCTCTCAGCTAGGCACCTGGAACTGGCTGCAGCGCCGCAGGTGTGTGCCGTGTCACCAGGACGTTCTGAGTTGCAATCTGCTTCCTTGGATAAAGTACTTGCTGAATGTGACTGATACTTTCAGCAGTTATGTGACAATGTTTATTTTTTAAAATTGTGGTAAAGCATAAATTACATAAAAATTTACCATCCTTGCAGCAACACGGATGGAACTGGAAGCTGTTATCATAAGTGAAATAACTCAGAAACAGAAAATCAAATACCGCATGTTCTCACTTATAAGTAGGAGATAAATAATGTGTACACATGGACATAGAGTGTGGAATTACAGGCATTGGAGACTCGGAAGGGTGGGAGGGTGGCAGAAGGCTGAGGGATGAGAAAAATTACTTAATGGGTACAATGTACATTGTTTTTTATTGGTTACAATAAAAGCCCAGACTTCACTACTGTGCAATATATCCATGTAACAAAACTGCACCACTTGTATTCTTGAAATTCATACAAATAAAAGCAAATTTACTATCTTAACCATTTTTAAATGTACAGGTCAGGGGCATTAAGTACATTCACAATGTGTGTAACTATCATCACCATCCATCTCCAGAACTTTCGAATCTTCCCAAACAGATACTCTGTACCCATTAAACAACAAGTCCCCCGTCCCTCCTCCCCGCAGTTCCTGGCAGTCACCATTCTACCTTCTGTCTCTATGAATTTGACTACTCTAGGAACCTCGTATAAGTAGAATCATGCAATATTTGTCCTTGTGTCTGGTTTATTTCACTTAGCATAATGGTTCATCTACTGTAGCATGTGTCAGAATTTCCTTCCTTTTTAAGGCTGGGTAATAATCCATTGTGTATCTAAATGACATTTTGTTCATCCATTCATCGGTTGTTAGACACTTGAGTTGCTTCTACCTTTTAGCTGCTGTGAATAATGCTGTTATCAACATAGGACTGCAAATATCTGTTCAAGCCCCTGCTTTCAATTCTTTTGGGTATGTACCCAGAAGTAGAGTGGCTGAATTGTATGGCAATTCTATTTTTAGTTTTTTGAGGAACTGCCATTCTGTTTTCCATAAAGGCTACACCATTTTACATTCCCACTAGCAGTGCATAAGCGTTCCAATTTCTCCACATCCTCGCTAACACTATTTTCTTTTTTTCTTCTTTTTTGGATAATAGTCATCCTAATAGGTGTAAAGTGATATATCTCATTTGGGTTTTCTTGCATGGCCCCCTTACTCTTTTAATTTTGGATTTATAATAGTTCTGATATCTAGTACTCCTTCTTCCTATAGTTCTTTAGCAAAATTTTATTTGCTAGTCCCACATGTGGGAATTATTTTGTTACATTTCTCCCTATAAAATATTTTATCCAGCTAGGGTTTTGATTGGAGTTGCATTTAACATATAAATTAATTTAGAATGAATATTTAAAAAATAAAATTATAGTCTACCTGTCTAAATCTTCCTTCATCTCTCTTCTTCTTTTATATGTCTAAGTTTATTCTTTTCTTTTATTAGTTACACACAAACCTTGTTAAATTTGTTGCTTTGTGGATGGGGTTTTAAAATTCTTATTTTTGTGATGGTTATTGCTTTCATATAGGAAATGTATATGTGTGAGCATGTGTTTATGTGTATGTATGTTTGTGTTATAACTGTCTACAGAGCAAAGCAATAACATAGTGAAAAGAACACAGTCTTTGGAGTTAGTCAGACTTGACTTTGAATTCTAGCTCTGTTGCTAACCAGATTCATGACACTGAAAAAATTTTAGTGTAGTGTTTTGCATATAGGACTTCAATAAATGATGACTAGTACTGCTAGATTTCCCTTTAAATAATTTTCCATTAATTTTTTTTCTGGTTACACAATGATATAATCTGTACTTAATGATAATTTATTTATTTATTTATTTTTTGGAGACAGAGTCTCGCTCTGTTGCCTGGCCTAGAGTGCAGTAGCATCAGCCTAGCTCACAGCAACCTCGAACTCTGGAGCTCAAGCGATCCTCCTGCCTCAGCCTCCTGAGTAGCTAGGAGTATAGGCATGTCCTACCTACCATACCTGGCTAATTTTTTCTATTTTTAGTAGAGACGGAGTCTCACTCTTGCTCAGGGCTCAGGATGGTCTTGAACTCCTGAGTTCATGAGATCTTCCTGCCTTAGCCTCTCAGAGTGCTAGGATTACAAGCGTGAGCCACCATGCCTGGCACTTAATGATAATGTTGAACTTTTTCCTTTCAATATTTAAACCTCTTATATCTGTATTATTGCACTGGCCAGAAAAAAACCTGTGGAACAATATTATATAATTATGTTAACACATTCTTTCCAGGGGAATTTTATTCTGATTTTAAAAGAAATGCCTCTAGCTTTTCACTATTAAAAATAATCTTGGGGCCGTGTGCGGTGGCTCACGCCTGTAATCCTAGCTCTCTGGGAGGCCGAGGCGGGCGGATTGTTTGAGCTCAGGAGTTTGAAACCAGCCTGAGCAAGAGCGAGACGCCGTCTCTACTAAAAATAGAAAGAAATTAATTGGACAATTAAAAATATATAGAAAAAATTAGCCGGGCATGGTGGCGCATGCCTGTAGTCCCAGCTACTCAGGAGGCTGAGGCAGGAGG
>CAUYRB010105041.1:0-11868 GCA_963574695.1 Propithecus perrieri | reverse complement strand
CTCACAGCAACCTCAAACTCCTGGGCTCAAGCAATCCTCCTGCCTCAGCCTCCCGAGTAGCTGGGACTACAAGCATGCGCCACCATGCCCGGCTAATTTTTCTATATATTTTTAGTTGTCCAATTAATTTCTTTCTAATTTTAGTAGAGACGAGGTCTCGCTCTTGCTCATGCTGGTCTCGAACTCCTGAGCTCAAACAATCCGCCCACCTCGGCCTCCCAGAGAGCTAGGATTACAGGCGTGAGCCACCGCGCCCGGCCTTAAGGGTCATTTTATGTATTAGCTCCCTCCGTAGACCTATCTATTGCAATATTACTTCTGTCTTTAGGGCCTGTTTTGAAAGAGCCAGTCAGCCTTCTCACAGCTAAGTTTAGGTGCCAATTTGTTTTTCTTTTGTGTACTTTCTCTAATCTTTCCTTCATAGGAGTTTGGGAAATTTTAAGGTCTTGATTAAACAGAAACAAATTTTCTTATATTGTATTAATATAACCAGAGGCATAAAGCAATGGGTAAATATTTAACAAAGAAACAAGAACGAATGAGTACACTATAGGGAAGGGTTTCTGTTACAAGTACTAAGATTAAATAAAAGCCTGAACTTTTCTTATTACTCCTGATGAGTCTGCAAGAGCTTAATAATTGTTTGAGGGAAGGGTTCACACTTAATTTTGCATTAACGTTACGTTAGAACTTAAGTTGCCTTCAGTTTTTCTGAGTATACATTATAAATGTAAAGAAAGGGAAAAAAGGAAGAAAAGAGGAAGAAAGAATTTTAAAACCATACAACCAGATTTTCTATCTAACATAAAGTTGTGCAATTACTTTTTGTTGTTTTTTTTTAAAAGAAGTTTTGAGGGCTGGGCAGCCATGGTGGCTCATGTCTATAATCCCAGCACTCTGGGAGGCTGGGAGAATCTCTTGAGGCCGGGAGTTTGAGACCAGCTTGGGCAACATAGAGAGACACACACCCCCACTCCCTACCCCCATCTCTACAAAGATAAAAACATTTTTAAAAAGTTAGTCGGGCATAGTGGGGCGTGCCTGTGGTCCCAACTACTTAGGAGGCTGACGTGGGAGGATTGCTTGAGCCCAGGAAAGTTACAGTGAGCTATGAATCCTGCCACCGCACTCCAGCCTGGGTGACAAAGAGAGAGACCCTCTCAGAAAGAAAAAAAAGTTTTGAGGACCTGAAGATAGTATGTAGGGGCAGGGCCATTTAAGGTTCTTGAATAACAGATTTAGCAGAATCTGTTATATGAAGTGTTTTAAAGTCACACACTATAGATATTTAAAATTTAGGTGATCCTTCACACTAGTTAGAATCACAGCATTCTGAGCCATCTCAGGACGTGATTTCTGGCCCCATTTTCTTCACCAGCCTATAGTGACTGCCATGTAAGGCTACATAATATTCAACAATAATATAGCAACGAATATATACATCTAGGAAAAACCTACAACAAGTGCCCACAAGTGCCTGGGAGGCACTTGATGAAAAGGGAAACTTGATTTTGGGAATAATTAAGTTTCTACTTAAAAAAAACACACAAAATTAGGTTTTAGACTTCTTTTGCAATACCCAAAGTGCCTAGTACAGTGCTTGGCTAACAAAAGACTCAATACGTACTTGTTGACTTTTTAAAAACTTACTCTGATATGTGTCCTTAGAGGCATATTTCCCAGTTCTGATTCCCTGAGGCTGTTTAAAAATAGACTATGACCAAAATGTGTTGCAGAAACAAACTTTGGGAAATGTGAAATAGTAGGTCATGCTTTTTTACCCTTTCCACCAATAACTGCAGTGTAACTACATACCTGGAATTGCAATTTCTCCTTCAAGTTTTCACTAATATTCTGGAAACAAAGAATCAGTTTACGCATTTAATTGTATAGCATTTGAAAAGGAGAGTTATTTTTCTCTCATTTACTAGTGCTTTCTTACCAAAAAAAATTCTATAGAGTCCAAGATTTGACTTTTAACCTCTACTAGTATTAATTTATACAAGCTTTCAAAAGACATATGTAGACATAGTTTTGTATATTCTCTCCAATAAAATTCTTTGTGTGTGTGTGTGTGATGGAATCTCACTCTATCACCTGGGCTAGAGTGCCAGGGCATTAGCCTAGTTCACAGCAACCTCAAACTCCTGGGCTCAAGTGATTCTCCTGCCTTAGCCTCCTGAGTAGCTGGGATTACAGGCTCTTGCCACCACGCTCAGCTAATTTTTCTATTTTTAGTAGAGATGGGGTCTCGTTCTTGCTCAGGCTGGTCTCAAACCCCTGACCTCAAGAAATTCTCCTGCCTCAGCCTCCCAGAGTGCTAGGATTACAGGCATGAGCCACTGCACCCCGCCTCCAATAAAATTCTATAAAATAATTGTGTACTGATTTACAGAATATTTTATTTGCATTTGTATCCATTATTCAAAGATGTGATTCTTGAAAGTTTTCTAATTTGAGTTAACTAATTTTTATTCAGAATAGAACAATTTTTTGTTCTTTCTAGACCACTAGTATTTATATTTCTATAGCATTGTGATTAAGAGATTGGGCTCTGATTTTAGATCATCCTGTTTCAAGCTATGACTTTACTACTTGCTCACTGTGTGATGAATTCAACTCCCTTTGCCTGAGTTTTCCCTGCTTTTAAAAAGGGATAGTTAATTCTATCCTTATAAAGTGGTTGTGAGGATCATCTTATATAATCTTTAGCACAGTGTTCCTGACACGAAGTACTGCCTATTAAAATGGGCCTAATATTGTATTAAATTTTAGCTGAGGTGCATGGAAAAAATGGTTCCAATTTCCAAAGAGTAGGGAAAAATCTTTGTGATTAAAGTTCCTGGAGGGGATTTTATGGAGGAATAGAACCTGCACTTGGCTTTGAAGAATGGGTAATGATGATAATTTAGGACATTTGTAACATAAGAGTAACTTTGATCGAACATTTTTTATTTGAGGATTTCTTGGGAGTCATTCATATAAAATTATTTTGTTTACATGAAATATTTCTAAAGTTCTTAATTTCTTTATAAATGATAATGTCTATAATCTATTAGAGAAAATCCAATTAAATGGAAACTACTTACTAGCTACTTTTGATTTCACAGCATGGATAAGCCTTTCTTCATTCATCCTTTTTTTTTTTTTTTTTTTGAGACAGAATCTCGCTTTGTTGCCTGGGCTAGAGTGAGTGCCGTGGCGTCAGCCTAGGTCACAGCAACCTCAAACTCCTGGGCTCAAGCAATCCTTCTGCCTCAGCCTCCCGAGTAGCTGGGACTACAGGCATGCGCCACCATGCCAGGCTAATTTTTTTTTTCCTATGTATTTTTAGCTGTCCAATTAATTTCCTTCTATTTTTGGTAGAGACAGGGGTCTTGCTCTTGCTCAGGCTGGTCTCGAACTCCTGAGCTCAAACAATCCGCCCGCCTCGGCCTCCCAGAGAGCTAGGATTACAGGCGTGAACCACCGCGCCCGGCCTATATATATATATTTTTAATTGTCCAGATCATTTCTGTTTAGTAGAGATGGTGGTGGTGGTGGTGGGGGGGGGGGGTGTCTTGCTCTTGCTCAGGCTGGTCTCGAACTCCTGACCTTGAGCGATCCACCCCCCTCGGCCTCCCAGAGAGCTAGGATTACAGGCGTGAGCCACTGTGCCCGGCCTCTTCACTCATCCTTATGGACAACTTGTATCTGTTTACACACCTGAGGGAAGTATAATTAATCTCCTAGTACCAGGCGTCACATCGGAATTACAGGTGTTCAAGATCAATGAAGATACTGTTAGAAAATTCTGTTTACTGTTCAGTAGGCAGTAACATACTTCATACTACATTGTAATTTCGAATAGAGGCATAGGAACCCAAAGCTGAAAAAGAACTCTTACAACAATTTAGGATTATTTCAGCCTTCTTTGTGTTTAAATTAGGAAACTAAGTCAGATTTTCCCAAGGACCTAAGTAACCCAGGGAGGTACAGCAATTCTTCCAAGGCTCCCTTGGGGTACCATTTGCCTTCTCAATCACCAAATCTCCTACAAAGTGAGAAAATGACATGCAACACTTACTAGACGCATGTGTTTCAAATGTGATTCTTAGGATCAGGCTATACAAGTTGAGAAATTGGGAAAGTGTATTATTACCACAGCCTCTGTCAAAAAGCCCTAGCTTTTTAAAAACATACTTTGCCCTATATAAGTTTCCTAATGAGTTTGTATGGCCTCCAGAACTATCCTGTATTCCCAAGCCTTCCTACCACTGTGACGCTACTCACTCTTCCAACTTGCTCCCCCTCTAAGCAGTGCTTCATGCTTCATACTTTTCCGTTCATCAAAACTCATCTCTTCCTTGTCCTATTCCTTTAGGGTCTTGCCAGGCAACAGTTACTTAATTTAATAAAATAATTGTAATAGGGAATCAATAATTACTTCCCTTCAGTATTTTACTGAAAAGACCCTCTATTGCTAGAAGTATTCAAATAATTGAAAATCAAAAACATTATATCGTTCTTGGAAAATTCCCTTCCAAATCTCAATTCTGGTAAGTTATTTTACCCCCAGTGAATCATGGGAGTAACAATCACTTTTACAAAGCACCTATAATGAGATGGGAAAAAGAATAACCTAGGTAAAATTTAGATCTGTCAAAACCATGTTTATGGCTTGGAAATCTATTGTTAATTTGTACAACATGTTCTGATGGCAGAATGACTTCCTAAATTTGAACTGGAAGTTGACATAGAGAGAAGCAATCTGACACCTATGTTGCAACCAGCCTATTTTCAACAGTCAGGAAAACAAACTCAAATAAAACTTATCTCTGGGTTTTTGGTAGGGTACAACTGAAAGGATGATGTCACTTTTCCTTTCTCATGCTTTTAAGGCTCTATGAGGCCATTTTCTGGGAGATGTGTACTTTAGCCATAATGGACACTGCAGGCAGACAGATGTCACAGGGATGCCTCAATGTCTGAAAATTTTCAGTTTCTGATAAAAGCTGGAATTTTTTATTTTAAGTGGAAGTTTGGTAAGCAGTCCTGATAAATGTTCACTAAATTAGTTTAATTACTGCTGATTGTCATATTCTGCTTTTGAGTTGAATCTTGAATATATGAGTATGGAATTCAAAATCAACAGATAAAAAAAAGCCATCCTTGCAAATTTCTTCAACATTTAAAAAAACAATAATAAACATTTGGATTTACAGTAAACACTTGTTTCGACAAATTTGGCTGTTGTTTCAAATGGGAAGATGCTTTTTGCTAATTGGATGTCTTAGCTTTATTGCTGTTTTGATGAAAAATAATATAATGTTTTAGGTATCTTTTGCCAAGAAAAGAACTACAGGATAATGCTAAGAGAGAATGGATTATTTGGGAAATGATCCTTCAATTTGCAAATGCGTACAGGTAGCATCCTTTTAATAAATTAAGTGGCAAAAAGGGAACAAATGTATCACTTTGGCTGTATAAGTTGCATTATTTGCAAGGGCCAGATAAAATAAAAGATAGATGAGTGAAATTATGTGTTTGATATCAGTGAATTAAAATGTATTATAAATACCGTGAATATATTTTTAATTTGCACGTGCCAATTCATGTCCTCTGTGAAGCAGACACCAAGACAGAATTAGAAATGAAAGAAAGTTATTGGGGATAAGACCTGTGAAAGATAGAGGGAAGAGACAGTGGATGAAATCAGGAAAAGCCATTAGTCTGTGATGAAGGTCTGAAAGCTGTGAGAGGAGCGAGGGAAGAACTGAGAATTGGATAGGAGGAGCTTTGGGCAGCCCTGAGAAAGTCTTGGCCTATCCAACAGATAGCTTTAACGCAAAGATTGCTTATAGACAAATTCTGTGCTGGGCAGAAATTCCCAGGCACCAGGCCCACAGTCAGCCATTATTCATCAGCTGAGAGCCACCCAGGGAGAGTGTGCCCTTGATTTGAATGCTGTGACAGATCCCAAAGGTGCTACAGCTAGAGAGTGTCAGCTGATGGCACTCTTCAGCAAATTCTTTTCTTCAAAGGAACTCTGAGCAGTGCAACTCCATGGGTGATACAATATGCATTATGTCAAAGATGGCATCTAATGAAATACCAATATTATTTTGCTAAAGCTATAATTTTTCCATGCCAAAAGATGTGTGGTTTATAAACCAATATGCTACTCTTTGATTCAGATGACCTGCTTTGTGCTCTCTGGCTCTTGTTCTGGCTTTTCATTTGCTTTGGATAAAAATTAATTTGTAATGCAGAGCAACATTTGATATCTCACGATATCTTATTCTAGAAAGATTTCACACTTATTGTAAGTTTTGAGCGTTTTTCGTCTGATTTCTATAAGATAATCATTAGATGCAATTTTGGAACAAACTTCTTATGAATCTGTATTTTTGAATGAGTTTAATTAAAGAGCAACTTGAAGTTCTAAGACACACTGTTAAAAATAAATAAATAAAACCAACAGCTATTACTTCTTGCAACTCCATATATTTGTATGATGAGTATTGTGATACTATACAACCAAAACAAAGTATAAAAATAAATTGGAGGCAGAGGTAGATATGAGACAAATAATTCTACATTAACTCCTGATTTCTAGTTTTTATATTCCTCAGAATGGCTTCATGGTTCTCCCTGATTGATTTGATAAAAAGTAAGTACTACAACTGTAGATGAATTTATAAAATAAATGTATATAGAAAAATAAATTTATTCTGCATAAGACTTTGACTTAAAATGGGTTTTATAACTTTAAAATTTGAAGAAACCCTCTTTTACACCACAAATTAAAGGAATGCATTTCTTAGTGTGGGATATAAGCTAGGAGCTTTTTGAGGAAATAAAAAGTACTGAAGATAAAAAAAAAAAAGGCTCTGGGAGGGAGGCGGCGGGCAGTGGGAGGGAGAAAAGGCTCCCCATAGGTGAAATGGAAATTGACCAGTTTCTTGAAGACCTGCCTGGTTGATCTTCAAGCCATCAGCTGCTGCCACACCCTATCTTTGTAACTCAGTGGGATTCCGATTTGAGTGGGAATTGTAGCTGACAGTCTCCACAATCCTCAAATTGATGCCATCAAATCCTTTGGGAAATCAAAGGCACATCCTTCTTAGTGACTCCTTCAAAAGCTGGAAAAGAATATATAGTGAAAAGTCAATCTCCCTTCTTCCTCTGATCCTTACTTATCCAGTTCATTTCTTGGAGAGAGCACAGTTACTAGTTTGTCATGTATTCTTTCAGACATACTGTATGTATTTGCAGATACATATATATATATCCATAAATCTTTACCTTCCATACTAATGGGAGCATACTATCCACCCTACTTAGATTTTGCTTTCTTTAGGGTATAGCTTGGTATTAGCACATAGAAGGCAGCGTCATTTTAATTTTATGTCTGCACAGTATTGTATTGTACGGATATGCTATAATTTATTTAACTGGGTTCCTATCGATGGCTATTTGGGTTATTTCTACTCTTTTGCTATTATAAACAATGACACAAAGAATATATTATATATACATCATTTCACAAATATGTGATCGTATCTGTAAAATACATACTTTTGCCTATTCTTGATTCAAGGTGGCTTTTTCTTCATGATTTGTAGGTGCTGTTATTAATATTTATATAAAGGAAGTTAGCATTTTATGTATGAGTCCTAATTTTTAAAAGTTCATATTAAAAGTGAGTTGGAATCTTTCTACATTAAATTTTAAATTTCTTATTATGAATGTACATAATATAAAGGAAAGAGGGAATTGTGTAAATCTAAGGTAAGGATTATCAGTTGAAGTTTCTTTACCTAATATGATATTTTCTTTTACAATGGAATGAATATCTGTTAAGGATATATTAAAACTTTTATCGTGATGGCCCTTTGAAATAAAATAATCCTTTTAATATTTGTTCAGTACATGAGCACACTGCTCTCTTCTACTTGATACTTTGTCACTTTCAATTTGTCTTTTTGTCTTTGTCTTTCCTGAATGCCAACCTTAACCACACGTTACATTAAGAACTTGAAAATATAGAAACAAAGTGAAACATAAGCAAAGTTGGACCTTTTGTAACATAATACCCAGGGACAGATGCAAAGCTGTAATACAACCCAGTATTCAAAAGCGAATAGAACTATTCTATAACATTCAATAAGAAGTTAAACCCTACTGGACTATAGATACTTTTGTTGGCATTACAGCAGTTGTGATCTGCAAAATCTTAAAGCAAACTTGTTCTGGCAAACTAAATAATATCTAAGGAATTAGTTTATCTTTGATCTTGTGACTCAGGGGAAAATTTTTTTAAAAAACCCTTCTATACTCAATGTTTACAAATTAATTTCCTTTACCTTTCAGAATATTGTTCCACATTGACAAGAAAGAAATAGAAAAATGTCACGTACTAAATTGTCCCATCTTCCTATGATGCCAATTTTGAAGAACTCTTTAAAGAATATTAACCTTTAGAAAGATGTTTATCTACTTACAAGGAACATAACCCCCAAGAGATTTTCTGGACTGCACCCTAATTTGTTGAATTTTTATCAAATTTCCTGCATACGCTTATGTACTCACACTTAATTAGTCATAATTCTTCTTTAGAAAAGGCTTGTTTCAAAAAGAAGCATAACAACTGTGATATCTTTGGAACTTATAAATACCTAGTCTAGGATTTCCTTAAGCTAGTCATCTGTTTCCTCATTTCAAAAGATGAAACAGTGGTAGGCTGTGTTTTAAAAATGTTGGATTTGTTTTGCAAATGCAGGAAAAACAACACTTCCTAATTTGCTTAGACTGGTGCCCACATAATTTGGTATTATATCAGCTCTAGATGAGTACTGGCGTAACTGGGAATGAGCAGCTTGTATGTGTGTGTGTGCACACGGATGCCTATGTGTGTCTGTGTGTTGAGGGTTTTAGCAGAGAATCAGTATGAAAGTCAATTCATTCTTTAAATATTTGTAATTAACAAAGAGAGACTGAGCTAAAGTGAACATATCTGGTTCTACTAAGCACATTTCTTCCCCTTTGGCCATTGATTAATTTATTTCCCTTAAATGGAAAAGGGATATAAAGTAAAGATAGTAAAAGTAAAAATAGAGAAAGTATTTCTCTATTCTTTAAATCCTTGAGATATTAATATGATTCATTAATTAGTATATTTTTATAGCAGCATGGGATTTCCTAAAATTATATTTTAGGATGAGTTACACATTGGTACAACCTTTTAGATACTTAACAGTTGTTTATCATCCTTTATATCATAACTGTAGTAAAAAAATTTGGACTAGAGATATACCTCAAAATTTTGTTCTATGCAGGAATTCCCCTCAACCACTCCCTATAAGTAATTAGCTTTTGGTGTTGTTAGTTAAGAGAATGCACAGGAAAATGCCTAAAAGTGTTCCTTGTACAATTAACTTTTTTTTTTTTTTTTGAGACAGAGTCTCACTCTGTTGCCCGGGCTAGAGTGCCGTGGCATCAGCCTAGCTCACAGCAACCTCAAATTCCTGGGCTCAAGTGATCTTCCTGCCTCAGCCTCCCGAGTAGCTGGGACTACAGGCATGCGCCACCATGCCCGCCTAATTTTTTCTATATATTTTTAGTTGTCTGATTAATTTCTTTCTAATTTTAGTAGAGACGGGGTCTCGCTCTTGTTCAGGCTGGTCTCAAACTCCTGACCTTGAGCGATCCACCCGCCTCGGCCTCCCAGAGTGCTAGGATTACAGGCGTGAGCCACCGCCCCCGGCCTACCATTAACTTTTTTGTTTAAAAACATTTTCTAAATGAAGAAATTTTACCCATGGATAATCATTAACATTATTCAAAGATTTACTGATTGTTTATATTCTTTTTTCCCTATTGTTTATATTTATTTTACTGATTATATGAGTAAAACATGTTTATTTTTATAAATTCACATATATTTTTGAGCATACATAAACATTAATATATTTATTTTTTATTTTACAGAAATAGATCATATGTTACTTGCATTTTTAAACAATATGTCTTAGATATCTTTTAATGTAAGAAAAAATAGATCTATCTTATTCTTTTTAATCCTGCAGTGTATTCCATTTTATGGCTATATCATAATCACATATCTAAACCCTCTAAGATATGGATTTCTTTTCTACATTTTAACATTTCTGAAATTAGGATGCCGCTTATAATTTATAATCCACGATGTCTTAGAATTACTATCTGCCAGGAAGCATTGTGACCCAATTGTCCTTGCCTTGCATGAGTGAGCTCAGTTATAATTGTTCAAGTTGCTATCACTTCAATTCAGTTATGTGCATTGTTAGCATTACAGGTGTTGAGTTTAATTGCTGTTTAAAATGTTTGGATAAAGACAGCTCAAGGATTTTTTATTGAAACAAAAATATATTGCTTATGCAGAAAGGCATAGGCACAGAGCAGTGGGCCATACATTTGATGTTTAGTGAAGCAAATTTTACCATTCAAGGAATAACTAATGTCATAATTTTTTTTTTTTTTTGCAAAGGAATGATCAAGTTCTTTATAAGATAGAAGAAAGTAAGATAGTCACAAGTGATGTAGCTGTTTCAAAGCAATAGGAGGCTGGCATGACTGATTTATACATCTCTAAGGACCAGTATTAAAGCATTTCGTCATAGTTTAATTGGCGGCAGTTTTTCTTTCTTGCAGGCCCATAAAATAATAATGAACATCTTACTATCAATGATGTCTAAGATTAGATGAACTACAAATCCACAATGAATAGCAGGCACTTTGCTGAAAACTTTACATACATTTTCTGCATATATCTTCTAATTGAATTTTTAAAAATAGACTTTGCTTTTTTTAAAACAGAAAAATAGATTTACAGAAAAATTGAGAACATAGTACAACAGAAAGTTCTCATGTATCCCCCCACAGTTTCCCCTTTTATTAATATCTTACATAAGTGTGGTACATTTGCCACAATTAATGAACTAGTATTGATATATTATTATTATTTTACTTATTTATTTAATATTATTTTTATTTTTCTGAGACAGAGTCTCACTTTGTTGGCCCAGGTAGAGTGCAGTGGTGTCATCATAGGTCACTGGAACCTCAAACTCCTGAGTCAAGCAATCTTCCTGCCTCAGCCTCCCAAGTAGCTGGGATTACAGGTGTACAACACAATACCAGCTAATTTTTGTAATTTTAGTAGAGATGGGGTCTCGCTCTTGCTCAGGCTGCTCTGGGTGACAGAGCTAGACCTTGTCTCAAAAAAAAAAAAACAAAAAAACACACACATGCAAAAACCAAAAACTATATTTATAAATCATTATATTTTTAGTTCATTATATAATTAATCTTTCAAATAAAATTATATATAAACAGATTAAATTTTCCTTTGCACAGTTTTGAAATATTCTACCACTTGCTACAAAAAGAATGAATGGATTACTGTCCTCATTTTAAATGAAATTCTGTAGTCAGATTGCAGACCAAAAATGACCATTCCGCTGTTAATTCTCAGTATGCTGTTTAAAGAAGAAGGCTTATTTAGGTTTTTTTGCACATTTCATTTAATTTTACTGCAACATGAACTAATTGTGCTCTACATAGGAAAATGTCATTTTTATTTTTTGCTTTCACAATTGATTGCTTCTCTCATAATCTCATAGGTCCTTCAATGATCACCCCCTTTTTTTTGCATTTTTTGCTTTCTGCACATAAGTTCTTTTCCTACTGGAAAATAAAATTCATTGTTGGGCCGGGCGCGGTGGCTCACGCCTGTAATCCTAGCTCTCTGGGAGGCCGAGGCGGGCGGATTGTTTGAGCTCAGGAGTTCGAAACCAGCCTGAGCAAGAGCGAGACCCCGTCTCTACTAAAATTAGAAAGAAATTA
>CAUYRB010105039.1:0-16012 GCA_963574695.1 Propithecus perrieri | reverse complement strand
CTCATTGTGGTTTTGATTTGCATTTCTCTAATGATTAGAGATGCTGAGCATTTTTTTATATGTTTGCTGGCCATTATTCTGTCTTCTTTTGAAAAGTTTCTGTTCATTTCGCTTGCCCATTTGTTGATGGGGTTGTTTGATTTTTTCTTGTTGATTTTTTTGAAGCACCAGTGTTCTTAATCTTGAGTGCACATTGGAATCACCTAAGGCAGCATTAAAAACTATTGATGTGGCTGGGCGCAGTGGCTCACGCTTGTAATCCCAGCACTTGGGGAAGCTGAGCTGGGAGGATTGCTTTAGGCCAGGAGTTCAAGACCAGCCTGAGCAAAAGTGAGACCACCATCCCCCGCCATCTCTACCAAAAGATACAAAAAACTAGCTGGGCGTGGTGCTATGCACCTGTAGTCCCAGCTACTCAGGAGACTGATGCAGGAGGATCGCTTGAGCCCAGGAGTTTGAGGTTGCTGTGAGCTAGGCTGATGCCACGGCACTCTAGCCTGGGCAACAGAGCGAGACTCTGTCTCAAAAAAAAAAAAAGAAAAAAAATATTGGTCTAAGGTATGGCCTAAGCATCTGGAATATTTTATTATTTTATTTTATGTTATTTTAGACAGAGTCTTACTCTGTCACCCTGGGTAGAGTGCAGTGGCGTCATCGTAGCTCACTGCAACCTCAAAACCTTCTGAGTTCAAGGGATCCTCTGGCCTCGGCCTCCCAGGGTGCTAGAATTACAGGCGTGAGCCACTGCACTGCATCTGGAGTTTTAAAGGCTCCCCAGGTGATTCCAAGTCGAAAAGCCACCACTATGTGTGGTGCTGGAGAAAGAGATCCAGCTGGGTTTGCATCCTGGCTTTGCCACTTACCAGTTGGATGATCTTGGGCAAGTTACTTCTCTTTGAACCTGTTGCCCCGTGTGTGAGAATGAAGTGAGATAATCCATGTATAGCACTAAGCCAGAAAGAACAGGTAGTAGTTAAGGACAATTATTAATGAGTAAGCGGGAGAAGGCTCTGTGGCTCTCCTGGGAAAGATTACAACTTTCCGAACCTGTAGAACAATGGTTCTCAAACTTGTATCAGAATCACCTGCAGAACTTGTTAAAACAGACTGCTAAACATTTCGTTTCCCTGAAAGTTTCGGGTTCAATAGGTCTCGTAGGGGCTCTAGAACTTGCACTTCTAGTGAGTTCTCAGGTAATGCAGATTCTGTTGGGCCAGGGACCACACTTGGAGAATTACTGCTGTAGAGCAGGGTTTCTTAGCAGCATCACTGATGACATTTTGGAGCAGTTATTTCTTTGAGCATCTCTGGCTTCCACCCACTGTATGCCCATAGCACTCTACCAGATATTTCCAGACATTGTCAAATATGCTCCAGGAGGAAAAACTACCCAAGGTTGGGAACCACTGCTCTAGAGGATCTAAGTTAAAGAATATAAGAGTCTAGGTGGGTTGCAGTGTCAAGTGAAGAAAAGAAGTCAAAGCTAGAAGAAAGGAGGTTTGGTATAACCTAGGGCTTGATGCAGAGGGTGGGTGTCCACACACGGCTCTTTCAGAGAAGGATCATTATGTGTTTGGGGTACAGAGAAAACTGACCAGAGGGCAGGCTCATAGCTCAGATTTGGCTTCATTTGGTCCTGCAGGAACAGGGGCTGTCAGTTTTAAGTCTGGCCCCTCCCTTCGTCCTGGAACATCAGCTGTCAAACCCCAAAGTCTCTTGGAAAAAGCAATCCTGTCCTAAACCAAATGGGGTTAGTCTTTCTCTAAGGCTCAACTGCCCATAGCTCTAAACTGCTCAGAGCTCTCTCTTTTACCTCGGTTTCCCATCCTCCCATCTTGAGATATTAATAAGCAGCAGACTATCAGCAAGAAGCAAATATTCTGTAGTTTTGCTGTGAAGAAGCAATTGACAAGAGCCCTGATCTGTCCTTTCTAGCTGCTAACTAGACCCAGTCCCTGGAAAAGATTATTCTTGTCTTTGAAACCAGCAACTGTGCCTATTGTCTGTTTACTTGGAACAGTAGACAATGTCGGGAGGCCTGGATCTGCCTCCCTGCAAGATTCACTCTTACGTAACTCCAGTAGGCCCATGGTCTCTGGGGATTACCTTCTCTCACCTCAAAAGGGGTCAACCATCCCTGCAGGCAAGCGAAGATAGCATCATGTTGTGTTTTGATGGGTTGGCCTGTAAATAAACTGTTTAGGGGGTTAGGAGTGGATGGGCTTAGGGCTACAGGCTCGGAGAAAAAATAATTATGTCAGGGAGGCCCCCAAAATGGAAAAATGATCTGAAAATCCACCTTCCTGAAAATGCAGCCCACAAAACTCAGCCATGCAGTGAAAACAGAAATTTGGCTCTTTAAGTGCCAACAGTATTAATTGCTAGACTGTGGAAGTCATAAAGGGAAATTAACTGAAAACCAGAGATGCCATCACTCATTCGGGAGCAATCTATCTCTCCCAAAGTGAGAATACAAGTTGTACCCCCTGGGGATGTTTTATACTCAAATCGTTATTCCCTAGGCTGGGGCTTCTGTTTTCTTCAAGTTCTAAGTGGTCCTATTTCCTGCTAATGGCTTCAGCCTCTTGAAGGCACTTGGGAGGATTGAAGAGGCGAAGGTTAGAGGAAAACCTGTGCAGCCTCCAGTGCCCTGGTTCTTCCCAGTCACTGCCAACTTCTCAAGGGATTGGTAGGCTTTTAAAAGCGCAGTGTCGAGGTTCAAAGCTTTGTTTTATCCCAAGGCAAGAAAGATGAGGGTGTCTGGAGGGACTGGACCAATTTTCAATTATAGGTTGAGTATTCCTTATCTGAATTACTTGGGATCAGAAGTGTTTCAGATTTTAGATTTTTTTGCATTTTGGAATATTTGCACATACATAAGGAGACTATCTTGGGGATGGAACCCAAGTTTAAACATGAAATTCATTTTATACACATAGCCTGAAGGTAATTTTATACAATATTCTAAATAATTTTGCCCATGAAACAAGTTTTGACTGCAACGCTTTACATGAGGTCAAGTGTGGAAGTTTCCACTTGTGGCATCATATCAGCACTCAAAAAGTTCCAGGCTCTGGAACATTGTGGATTTTGCATTAGCATCCCTAATCTGAACATAAAATTTATTTGTTTCACATACACCTAATACCCATAGCCTGTCCACGTTAGGGATGCTACCTGCATGTGGACCTGGTGCTTAAAAGGGATCAGGAAGTCACCTGTGATAGTGCTGGAGGCACAAAGAGCAGCTTGCATGCCATCTTTGGTCAAATCTCTCCTGGTAAAGGGCATGACCATATGCGTAATTATTGCTCAGGTCAGAAATCTGAGTCACCATTCCCTGTGGAGATCCCACCACGCTTTGTACATTAATGGCTCTAAGCAGTCCTGCAGTAGAGAAACCAACTTCACTGTATCTAACCCCGTCTTTCTCAAACTGAGTTGAGCATGAAACCCTCATGCCCCAAAGTACCTAACTATCTGGGAAGCAGTGTTCTGTGGAATACACTTTAGGAAACCTACACCTGCAGGACCAAGTATATGAAGTACAAGCTCTCCAGGATTTGGCTCCTACTTAATTCTGCAACTGTACCGTTTGCTGCTCCCCACCTCTAACCACACTCAGGTTCTTTTGGTTCATGAAATGTGCCACACTTTCAAGCTTGTGTCTGCTGTTTCTTGGAACGCACATGTTCTTTGTCTACTTGGAAAGCCCTACTCATTCTCCAAGTCCCAATCTAAGCATAATCACATAATCTGTGAAACTTCAACTCTCCTAGGCATAATAAATTGTTTCCTCCTGTGTTTCCAGTACACTTTATTCAAACTTCATTGACTGCATTGAAAGTAATTGGTTTCAGAGCTTTACCATCCTGCTGGTTCCTTCATTAATGAGTTAAATAAATCTTTGGCATGTGCTCACTTAAAAAAGTAATTAATTTGAGATGGTCTTTTCTACTGGTTTGTGCATTTCTCAAGATGGCAAGGACAGTACCTTATTTATCTGTGTCCTCAGCAACAATTATCATGCCTACCACATAATAGAGGTTGGTGTGTTTGTTGAATGATTACGTCCCAAGCTCAGGGTAATACCCTCTCTGTACCTTAAGATAAATAGATGATTCAGGTTTGTTAGCTAAAAGTATAAAACCAAACATGCTCAGAACAGGTTGGAGCTGTGAAGACCACTTTGTTCTGACAGGAGATTCAGAAAAAACACACGCCACTCTCCAGTGCCAGATGGGATTCATTAGTGCCTGTTTGTGTGCTGCGCAGAGTTACCCAGTAATCCAGGGAGACAGTAACCTGTCTTAGTGGCAGAAGGCAACTATGAGTATTTTTTAATGTCCCTGTCAGTTTATAAAAAGACAGACAAGTAAGCAGAATCATAAAAAAGTCTCAGATAGTGTCATGACCAAGTTCCACCCAAACATTCCCATATTGCATTTGAGTTTGATGCAGTACTCTATCCAGTGTCATTTCTACCAGCTGAGACTGTTCCAAATCTGCTCACCTCAGGAGCCTGAGCATAGGATTGTGGTTCAGAAAGTGCTTTTGGCAGCAAGCAGAGCAGACACAGACTCTTTTCATTAAGGAGTGTGTGCAAAGTACACGAGAATCAGGTTCTTTCAGACTTTATTTATCGCCTCTTGGCTGCTCTGCTTCTAGTAGGAGAGAAGTATTTGTTACTGATAAGTAATTATTCTGTTTGTCGTTTTCATGGAAGTAAACCTAAAAACACAGAAAATGGGGGAAAAAATCCCAAGTGAACAGCTTCTTGGAAGTTTAAATGTATCCTATCCCTTGGCCATGTCATGCCCCACTGATTTATAGCAATCAGGCATTAAAGAAAAGACAGCAATAAATCCAATCCACATAGCTCTTGTAAAAAGGCATCTATTTGGCTTTTAATATAAAATGACTCAAAGAAACACAGAAAGAACATATCATACAAGCCAGGTGCTGAATTAAAAAAAAAAAAAAAATCCCAACCAAGAAATTTGTCATATTCCCTGTCTTCGGCCTGGATTAGAAAACAGGAAACTACAAACCAATCAGTATCTGTCCCTTCAAAGAAAATATATTAAAAAAAAAAAGTCCCTGAAATCTGGCAGGTGGTTTTTAGAGGCCACTGGGAGCTTGCTTTAATCATCCTGGTGAAATGGGATAGAAGTGTTTTTTGGAGTATGGCCATTGCCTCCTGTTTCTTGTTAGTGATGGTCATCTCAAGGGAGGATGCTAGCCTGGGCAACATGTGACGCCACTTACGCAGTCTGGGGTCTCAAAGTCAAGCAGCCTTGTAGTCTTCCACCCCGTATCTTCACTGAATCTCACCCATGTACAGTCTCTTGTCACTGGATGCTGAGAGAACTGAGGTAAAAAGAACAGAGAAGATAACTGGAAATAATGTAGGCTCAAGGAGACTTGGTGCCCAAGGGTTCTCATGTCAAGAGTCAATTTTGGTATAAAAGAGCAATTGGATTTATCTTGAATTCCCCTCCTAAACGCCATCCACAGGAAACTGTAGCCTGGCTTTTCAATTCAAGCCCTCTCAA
The DNA here is from genome assembly GCA_963574695.1 of Propithecus perrieri. NCBI lineage: Eukaryota > Metazoa > Chordata > Mammalia > Primates > Indriidae > Propithecus > Propithecus perrieri. The sequence goes on along the minus strand of CAUYRB010105039.1, from coordinate 10,457 downwards.
AACCATGAGGGTGACTGACTGTGCTATGGGAAATACATTATTAGGCTCTAAATTCTTTTTTTTGTTTTTTATTTTCACATCCGTAAGCAAGAGAAAGGATCTAAACCCTGATTCCCTTATCAGTCAAACCCCAAGAAAAAGACCTTCCTGGTCAATTCTTGAAGAGAGGAATCTACGCCTGTGCCAGTCATTTTGTAAATGTGCTTCTGCTTAGCCCTGGAGAAAGTTACATTTTCTCCTTAAATTCAAGTCTTAAATTATTTGGTTTAGCTAGCCAAAAAGACTTTAATTGAAATTTATATCTATATATAAATTGCATTTGGATAAAAGAAACATATTCTTTTATCCAAATGTATCACTGAAGCATAGACTTGATGCAAGTAAACTCAAAAGAACTAGGAATAAATAGACTAACCAAGCTCCCTTAGAGATGGAGAAGAAAATGAAACTTGCTCTAACTCTCACCACTTAAGACAACAATTGATACCCATAAAGATTGTTTGCATGGAAATTCACATAAAACAGATATTCACTTTTGCCTCTGTATTCCCAGGGCCCCTCCCAGGAGATTACCAGTTTCCCTTTCCCCATCGTCAGGCCAGACTTACTGATCGGCTCGTCCGGGTGGAAAGCCACTTCATTGATGGAGCCAGCATGGCCAGGCAGCTTATACAATATTCTCCTACTGGTGGTATCCCACACATACACAAACCTGCAAGGTATCATGAAGAGCAAGGGTAAAGCCTTCTAGAGCTAGGGGTAGGGCAGAGGCATGGCTTTCTATGGGAAATGGAAGCAATAACTATTTATTTACTTATTCTTAAGAAACAGGGTCTCACTATGTTGCCCAGGCTGGACTTGAACTCCTGGGCTCAAGCAATGCTCCTCCCTCGGGCTCTCAAGTAACTGGGATTAGAAGCAATTATTTATTCACCCCATATTTACTGACCTGTGTTTTAGCTTTTAGAAACTAAGAGTTTGAGTAACGACATGGACCCTGCCCGTGAGCAACTAGGTAGAGAAATAAGAATAGCTAAAAATGTAAGTATCGCTGGTTTTTTCAAACACAAGCTTCCGAAACGGGAAAGACCATGGAGAAGAAAAGAAACAGTTTTTCATATGGACTCCACACAAAAACTTTCTTTAAGGAGGCTCTAGTAGAATTAGTCTACAGTTAACCTTATAATCATCCAGAAATGTCTAAAAGGTAACCCAACTTATGGCATGTTGGGAGCCTAGGTTGTAGATACAGGTGAATTTCTTAGTGTTGTATTCAAACAGAGCCCAAAGAAGAGATAGGAAGCTTCTGCTGTATAAACATTACCCAAATAGTCACTTGAGCCCAATTTTCCACAGAATTAATAGGCAGAAAGAGTACTGAAATCTAGAATGGGAAGGGGCAAACAGAAATCAGCTAGTCTAAAACTTTCATTTTATAGACAAGAAAAGTAGGGTAGGCCGGACATGGTGGCCCACACCTGTAATCCTAGCACTCTGGGAGGCCGAGGTGGGAGGATTGCTTGAGCTCAGGAGTTTGAGACCAGCCTGAGCAAGAGCGAGACCCCGTCTCTACTAAAAGTAGAAAGAAATTAGCCAAAACAACTAAAAATAGAAAAAAAATTAGCCGGGCATGGTAATGCGTGCCTGTAGTCCCAGCTACCTGGGAGGCTGAGGCAGGAGGATCACTTGAGCCCAGGAGTTTGAGGTTGCTGTGCGCTAGGCTGATGCCATGGCACTCTAGCCCGGGCAAGAGAGTGAGACTCTGTCTCAAAAAAAAAGAAAACTAGGGTATAGTGAGTTATCCTAGGTGACACAGTTCATCAGTGGCAGAACTAAAAACAGAACTCTTAATATATTCCAGTATTTTCTTTTCTCTTACTGTTCTCAAATATCCTGGCCAAAATATAAAACAGTTCCTTTGACCCTGAACCTTTCCTGAATCATTTAAGGGTAAAAAAGAGTTATTGTCTTCATATAACCATGCAAAAGTAATCTGTTGGTAAACATAAAGGGCTGGTGGCCGGGCGCAGTGGCTCACGCCTGTAATCCTAGCACTCTGGGAGGCCGAGGCGGGCGGATTGTTTGAGCTCAGGAGTTTGAAACCAGCCTGAGCAAGAGCGAGACCCCGTCTCTACTAAAAATAGAAGGAAATTAATCAGACAACTAAAAATATATAGAAAAAATTAGCCGGGCATGGTGGCGCATGCCTGTAGTCCCAGCTACTTGGGAGGCTGAGGCAGAAGGATTGCTTGAGCCCAGGAGTTTGAGGTTGCTGTGAGCTAGGCTGACGCCGCAGCACTCTAGCCCAGGCAAAAATAGTGAGACTCTGTCTCAAAAAAAAAAAAAAAAACAAAAAACTTCACAAATATACAAAGATAGAGAGTGAATTGTGTAATGAAACCCCCATATTCCTGGTACCTACTTTTAACACTCAATCATCTCATACCTAATTTTGTTTTGTCTCAACTCTAGTCATTCCCTCTACCTCCCTCTGGATTATTTTGAGGCAAGCTCCCAGTTATATTATTCATATTTTCTCATCCCTAAATATTTCTGTGTCTTTAAAAAGATAAGGACTATCTCTTTTAACACATAAATAGCGCTATCATTATCACATCAAAAATTAACAGTAATTCCTTAATATTAAATGTCTAGTTAGTGTTCAAATTTCCTCATTCATCACTTTTTTTTAAGTTTCTTCAAATAGATTACGGTAGATTGATATGTCTCTTTTAGTCTATAGACTCCTACTATTTTTTTCCTTATAATTTATTGTTTCTTGCAGTTTATTGAAGAAACTGCGTTGTTTGTCCTGTGGAGTTTCTCACATTCTGGATTTTGCTGATTGCATCCCCATGGTTTCATTTAACCTGTTTTCTAGTCTTCAATTTCCTGTAACTGTTAGTTTGATACAGAGGCTTGATTAGATTGAGACTCAAATTTCTGCAAGAATATGTCATATGTAGTATTGAATACTTTTACCAGGAGGCAGAGAGTATTCTATTGTCTCTTTTTATAATGTTTGCAGTCATTGATGATCATTGAGTAAAGAGTTTATTTTCACTGGGGCTCGCAAAATGGTGATAATTCTATTTTTATCATGACTTCTTACTTCAATAGGTAGAATACTTCCATAAAGAGAACTTCCCTTAATTGACTCTTTGTTTATTCTGAGATAGAGTTCTTACAGAAAAGGGAATAAATGCTAAATTCTTTCCCTTTATTTACTAGTTTTCAAAGTAATTGGCTGGTTCCCTGACATCCTTTACTGGTGACCACTGTAGTTCTTTTGTTTGTTTTGTTTTAAAATTAGCATTGTGAACTTATAAATACATTAGATGGGTTTCATGCTGTTGTAGTTATTATTATTGATACTTGTGCCAGTTTTCAGTTTATTGACTTTTAGCTTCAAATCCACCTTTCATTTCCTTGCTCTGTAATAATGGAGCTGGACTGTTAACTCACATTTTGCCAACTGACACAATGTTGAGCTTTGTTAACACCAGATTTGCTACTGAGTTGATTATTGTTTCTAGGCCTCTTTAATTGAGAGAGCTAGGAAATTTTTTAAAGACAAAAATATATATTCATGTTGATACTTGCTATGCAAATTTAAGATTATAGGTTTTAATTTTAACTTGCTTGATTTTGTAGTCGTATTACTTTTTACTTACATATAAATTATTTTTGTACCTAACCATAGTAACATTTATTTGCTAATCCAATGACATAATAGTTTCAGAATAATAATAATAAATAATAATACTTTAAATAATGAAGGTTACTTCTTTTAAAGTTCTTTAAACTTTTAAAAACTTTATATTTTTACACTTTCTTTAAAGTTCTTAGGGTGTCCCACTAAGGACAGTCAAATTACTGGTTTTTTTGTCTTGTTAAATTTGAGTACTTTAAAATTGAGAAATGATGTTCCTTAGCACATCATAGAGAAAATAAAAGTCACAGATTAGGAGATGAATTTGACATTGCATGAAATTAACAAAGAATTAGCATTATAGAAATCCAAAACCTTAGAAATCAATATGAAAAATGGCAAATATTAATAGAAAAAGTAGTAACAAAACATGAAGAGCAGTTTCACATTGGAGAAAACCAAATAGCCAATAAACATGGCTATCTTTGCTGAGATTTGCGATTAAAATCACAATGACCTGCCGTATTATAACCCAACAGTTTCACTTCAAGAGATACTCTTGCAAATGTTTACCAAGAGAACATTTATAGCAGCCTTGTTCATAATAGAAAAAAGCAGATGAAAACTAAGAAGTGCCCATTTATGGTAGAATATATTAATGTTATAAGGTGTGTTATATTCATACATAGGAAAAATATGCAGCAGCGAAAAATGAAAGAACTAAAGCTACATGTTACAGAATGGGTTAATCTAAAAATATAGGATGTACAAAATAAACTAGACACAAAGAAGTTCATTCAACGTAATGTCATTACAGAAAGTGTAAACTTCATGGATACATGCATAGCACATAGAAGCCATAAAAAGAAGTAAGGGAAATTATTAGTATAAAAATTCAATATAGTGGTTTACTCCTGAGAGAATGAGAAAATCCTATCTGGAAGGTCTACACATGTGTTTGCTAGCATCTGAAATTTATGTATTGGTCCAGTGGGTGGGTATGTGTGTATCACCTCTATTTTTAAATGTAAATAAACATTTATTGATCTTGCTTTATGTGCTATAAGCTTCAGCTTTTAAAAATGTGAACAGAAAAAAGCAAAAATTAAAATAGAAATTGATCCAATATATTATTATGACAAGAAATATTGAATAGATTAACATTCAGATTAAAAGATAATTTTAGATTGAGTCTTAAAAAATTCACTCTGCTATTTGTATGTCGTAGTATACGGAAAGATTGAAAAGTAAAGGATGAGAAATTGTATAAAAGAATTATCCTAATAAAAAGAGTTGATATTACTATACAAAATAGAATTTAAGGTATAGAGGAGATGTTTACTTTCACTGTGTTAAATATCTGTCCTCCTATTTATCCCCTATACTTTCTCCAGACTGGCCTCTGCCCTCCAAATTCCAAATCAGCTTTTGATAGTGCCACCAGAGATCTCCATGTTTAAGAGGGGTCAAATCCATCCTCATCTTATCTGACATCAGCATTAGATCAAATTAGTCACTGTGTCTTGAAACACATTCTTCTTCCTGGTCACTTATTCACTCAGTTCTCCTTCTGCCTTATGGAGTCTCATTTGCTAGTTCTTCACCATTTCCCTAATCTCTAAAATTTGGATGCTTTAGGGCTCAGTCCTCAAATTTCTTCTCTTATCTTCAATAACTCCTCCGGTAACAGCATCAAGTCTCATGGGTTTTATTTTTTTTATTTTTATTTTTCTTCAGACAGGGTCTCACTCTGTTACCCAGGCTGGAGTGTAGTGGCCTGATCATAGCTCACTGCAGCTTGAACTTCTGGGCTCAAGCGATTATCCTGTTTTAGCCTCCCGAGTAGTTGGGACTACAGGTGTGCACCACTACGTCTGGCTAATTTTTAAATTTTTTATAGAGACAGGGTCTCACTATGTTGCCCAAGCTGGTCTTGAACTCGTAGCTTCAAGTGATCCTCCCACCTCAGCCTCCTAACATGCTGGGATTATAGGCATGAGCGACAGCACCTGGCTCTTATGGGTTTTAAGTATCATCATTGTACTAATGAGTGTTAAATTAATGTGTACAGACCAGACTTTCACCCTGTATTCCAGACAGATATTCAATTGTGTAGTCAACAGTTCCACCTGGATATTTAATAAGCATATCAAACTTCATATGTCCAAAATCCAAGTTCTGTCTCAAGTCAGGGAAAAGACCAAATAAAAAGAAAAACAAAAAAATAATAAAAAAAATTAAAAAAAAACAAAATTCAAGTTCTGAATTCCTGCCCCTACCCAAGGACTTGTCTTCCCAGACTTCCACATCTCTGTAAATATTACCTCTATCTTTCTAGTTGCACAAGTCAGAAAATCTTGGTGTCATTTTTGATCACTTTGTTTTTCCATCTCCATATCTTATTTATTGGCAAATTATATCAATTACCCTTTAAAATATATTCACAATCTAACCTCTTCTCACATCTCCATTTCTGTCACCCTACAAAAGTCACCATCATTTTCCCATTGGTTAATTATAATAAACTCCTATCTTCCTCCTTTCATTCTAACCACCCAACAAGGATTCAGATTATAATTTTTATATCCCTTTAAAAAATTATATATATTTAAGGTATACAACTTGATGCTTTGATATACATGGTGAAATGGTTATGATAGTCCAGTCAATTAACATATCCATCATCTCACATCCCCTTTTGTTTTCCTGGCAAGAGCACCTAAAAATCTTCTCTCTTAGCAGAAATACCAAATACAATATAATACTATTAATTATTGTCCTCATGTTATACATTAGCTCCCTAGACTTATTCATCCTACATACCTGCAACTTTGTGTCCTTTGATCTGCATCTCCCCACACTCCCTCATCCCACCCCTGGAAACTACTGTTTTATTGTCTACTTCTATGTATTTGCCCTTTTTTTTTTTAGATTCCATATAAGTTAGATCATGCAGTATTTTTCTTTCTGTATCTGGTTTATTTCATTTAGCATAATATCCTCCAAGTTCATCCATGTTGTGGCAAATGGCCTTTTTTTAAGACTGAATAATATTCTATTGTATATATACATATACTACTAATTTATTCATCAGTGGACAGATATTTTGGTTGTTTCCATATCTTGGCTATTGTGAATAATGTGACGATGAACATGGAAGTGAAGGTATATTTACGAAGTGGTGATTGCATTTCCTTTTGGTATATACACAGAAGAAGGATTGTTGGGTTGTATTGTAATTCTCTTTTAAATTTCTTTAGGAATCTCCATATTGTTTTCCACAGTGGCTTCTGTATCAATGCACTTTTCCATATACCTGATGGCCATTTAAAAAAAAATTTAATTCACCATGCCTGGTCTTTTTTTTTTTTTTTTTTTAAAGAGATAGGGTCTTGCTTTGTCGCCCGGGCTGGAGTGGAGTGGTACAATCATAGCTCACTGTAGCCTTGAACTCCTGGGCTTAAGCGATCCTTTTGCTTCAGCGTCCTGAGTGGCTAGGATTGCAGGTGCATGCCACCACAGCCAGCTAATTTTTTAATTTTGTTGTAGAGATGAGGTCTTGCTATGTTGACCAGGCTGGTTTCAAACTCCTGGCCTGAAGCAATCCTCTCACCTCAGCCTCCTAAAGTGCTGGGATTACAGAAGTAAGCCACCATGCCCAGCCCTGATGGCCACTTTTGTGTTGCCTTTGGAGAACTCTCTATTCAGTTCTTTTTCCCATATTTTAGTTGGGTTATTTGCATTCTAGCTATTGAGTTGTTTGAGTTCCTTAAATATTTTGCATTTTAACTCCTTATCAGATGTATGGTTTGCAAATATTTTCTCTCATTCTGCCTTCTTTGGGTTATTTGTAAATTTTTTGCATTCCATTTTGATTTATCTGTTGTGAGTTTGGACATATATATCTTTTTTGTATAATTTTTTTAGTGGTTGCTCTAGGGATTACAAAATATATAACTTTTCAGTTTATTTGAAATCAATATTTCCAGTAAGAATGTGGAAACCTTACCCCCATGGAGTTTTCTTTGTGCAATAGTCATCTTAAATATTGTATCTTCATACATTGAAAAGACCATCAGAAAATGTTATATTTTTTACTTTTAACCATTAAGCATATTTAAAGAACCTAATAGGAGAATAGTCTATTATATTTATCCAGCTTTTACCATTTCTCTTGCTTTTCCTCCATTTTTGGTGTTCTAGGTTTCCTTCTGGTAATCATTTTCTTTGTCTAAAGTACTTCCTTTAGCAATTCTTTTAGAGCAGTTTATTTAATTGGCTATAATTTATCTTAGTTTTCCTTCATCTGAGATTGCCTTTAGTTCACCTTCAGTGCCAAGAATATTTTCACTGGGTAAAGAATTCTGGATTGACAGTTCTTTTCTTTCAGCACTTTAAAACTGTTGTACCACTCCTTTCTGGCCTCCATGGTTTTTGATAAAGAAATTCATAGTCACTCAGATTGTTCCCCTACAGGTAATGCATTTTTTCTCTAGGTACTGTAAGGTTTTGTTTGTTTGTACTTTTTTTTTTTTTTTTGTCTTAAGTTTTCAGCAAGTAGAGTGTTATGTGTCTGGGTGTGGATTTCTTTGAGTTTATCCTGGATGGAATTTTCCCACTTTCTTGAATCTGTACGTTTATGTCTTTAGCCATATTTGGGAAGTTTTCAGCCATTATTTCTTCAAAAATATTTTTTACCTTGCACTTTTTCTCTTCTCCTAGACCTTTTGTTGTTGTGCCACAGGTTCCTGAGGCTTGGCTGATATTTTCTCTGATGTTGAGATCGGATAATTTATGTTGATTCTGGATGTTTTTAATGTATTCTCTTTATCACCCATTTAAAGCACTTTAATTATGATTGCTTTGGAGTAGTTTTCATTTTTATTTTGCTTGGGCTTATTGAGTTTTTTGAGTCTGTGTGTTTATATATTTTTAATCAAATTTGGAAAATGTTCAGCAGTTATTTTAAATTAAAAAATTAATGATTATTTCCTGTTCTTTTTTCTCTTTCTCCCTTTCAAGACAACAATTACATGTATATAGGGCCACTTGAAGTTGTCCCTTACCTCACAAATCTGTTCTTTCTTTCTTTTCTTTTTTTTGAGAGAGAGTCTGGCTCTTTTGTCTGAGCTAGACACAGTAGTGTCATCGTAGCTCACTGCAAGCTCAAACTCCTGGGCTCAAGTGATCCTCCTCTCTCAGCCTCTTGAATAGCTAGGACTACAGGTGTATACCACCATTCCCGGCTAATTTTGGTGGGGTCTTGTTATTGCCCAGGCTGATCTCAAACTCCTGGCCTCAAATCATCCCCTGCTTCAGCCTCCCAAAGTGCCAGAATTATAGGTATGAGCCTCTGTGCCCAGCTGCTCTGTTCTTGTTTTGTTTTGTTTTCAGTCCCTTTTCTCTCTGTGTTTTGTTTTATGTAATTTCTATTTCTATGTCTTCAAGGTTATTAGTCTTTTTTTCTACAGTGTCTAATTTATTTTTAATTCCATCCAGTGTAGTTTTTTTTAATCTCAGCTGTTGTATTTTTCTTCTTTAGAAGCTTGATTGAGTTCTCTTTTATATTGTCTATATCACTATTTTTTATATGTTCATGCTTTCTTCTACTTTACTGAATACACAAAATATAGTTATAATAACTTTTTTTGCTAGCAATGTGTAAATTCAGTATTTGGATCCATATCTGTTTGACTTCTCCAGTTCAGTGGCCAGCAAATTATGGCCCATTGGCCTGCCATGGACCAGTCTGGTCACTCTGGTCATTTATATATGGTGTATGGCTGTTTTCATGCTACAAAGGTAGAGTAAAGGTGTTCAAACAGAGACCTTATGATTCAAAAAGGTGAAAATATTTGCTATCTGGCATTTGCAGAAAAAAGTTTGTTGAACCCTGTTTTTTTATAACAAACCTGAAGTGCCAATTCTCATGTGGCATTTTTATTACTGACCTTCAATAAGCACTAACAGCATAATATTAAGTTTTATTTTTATAAAGTCAACAAGGACTGTGGATCAGGCTCATATGATTCAGGTATGAAGCCATGCAATGATCTGATTTGGTAGTGATAAAATTTGGAAAATCTTAAGTAATAGAATAGTTAGCACACCCCTAAGTCCAGTGGTTTTTAAATGTAGCATGTTTAAGATTCATGTGGAAACCTTGTTGAAACAGGTTAAGGGACTCTGTACCAAGTTTCCGATTCAGTAAGTTAGGTGAGATCTGAGAATATATCTTTCTAACAAGTACCCAGGTCATGTTGATGGTGCCGTTTGGTACTACACTTTGAAAATCACTGCTTTAACCTGGTCTCTGAAATATCATTATTCTTTGGTAAGCTTTTAGCAAAAACTGTAAGGTAGTCACAATTAAAGTGCCCTGAAGAGCAGATGACTTGGTTTGTTTTTTTATAGCATTCTTGGGGTATAATTTACATACTATAAAATTAACCCACTTTAAGTATATCAGTTGATGAGTTTCAGTAAATCTGTGTAATTGTATTACTAGCACCATAATCCAGTTTTAAAACAATTCCATCATGCTAAAAAGTTCACTTATGCTCAATTGCAGTCAATCCCAACACTCACCTGAGTCAACTAGTTATCTGCTTTCTTTCTCTATGGCTTTGTACTTCCCAGAAATTTTATATAAATGGAATCATATGGGCCGGGCGCGGTGGCTCACGCCTGTAATCCTAGCACTCTGGGAGGCCGAGGCGGGCGGATTGTTTGAGCTCAGGAGTTCGAGACCAGCCTGAGCAAGAGCGAGACCCCGTCTCTACTAAAAAATAGAAAGAAATTAATT
>CAUYRB010105038.1:0-25402 GCA_963574695.1 Propithecus perrieri | reverse complement strand
TGGATTGACGGGCACTTGGGTTGTTTCCACATTCTTGCAATAGTGAATTGTGCTGCCATAAACATTCGGGTGCAGATGTCCTTATCGTAGAATGTTTTGTGCTCTTTTGGGTAGATGCCTAATAGTGCTATTGCTGGATCGGATGTGGAGAGACAGGAACACTTCTACACTGCTGGTGGGACTGCAAATTAGTGCAACCTCTGTGGAAAAGAATTTGGAGATACCTCAGATTCATATTTTAATGAATCTTTTAGAAATTACCACTTGTTGAGACTTGGTGTAGAATCACAAAAGAATACCTAATATAATCTAAAGAGGCTATTGAAATATACCTCTCTTTTCCAACAAAACATCTATGTGAGATAGGATTTCTCTCAACCAAAGCTATATATTGCTACAGGGTGAGTGCAGAAGCAAATATTAAAATCCAGCCATGTTCTATTAAACTAGACATTAGTGAAAGAGGTATGTAAAAATGTAAAACATCACATTTTTCATTTTTTGGAAAACACAGTTTTTTTAATAAAATAAGCTACTTTCAGATATAATAGGTTTGTTATTTTTTTAAATAAATTAATATATATATATATTTTTTTTTGAGATAGAGTCTCATTCTGTTGCCCCAACTAGAGTGCAGTAGCATCATCATAGCTTGCCACAACCTCAAACTCCTGGGCTCAAACAATGTTCCTGCCTCAGCCTCCCGAGGAGCTGGGACTATAGGTGCACACCACCACATCCGGCTAATTTTTTCTGTTTTTAGTGGAAATATGAAACGTGGTCTTGTTCTTGCTCAGGCTGGTCTCAAACTCCTGAGCTCAAGCAGTCCTATCATCTTTGCCTCTCCGAGTGCTAGGATTACAGGCATGAGCCACCGTGCCTGGCCTTAATAAATATTTTTTTAAATTTCTATTTTAACTTCTAATACAGTAAATATTGATAAATATAATCCACATAAACAAATGTTCTTTGGTATTTTCAATAATTTTTAAGAGTGTAAAGGGGTCCTAGACCAAAAAGTTTGTAAACTGTTATCTTAGAGAAATACTGACATATAAAAGCAAAGGCATGTGCACATGTTTATTATGACATTGTTATATTTAAAATTTAGAAATAATTCAATTGGTCCACAGCAAGGGAATAGGTAAATAAATTATGCTACTTTTAAACAATGGAATACTGCAGTTAAAATGAATAAGTTAGATTTATATGTGTTAATATGATATTAAAGAAAAAATAATTCATGACACTTAAAGATGGCAAGGTAGGGGCCATGTGATAGATACAGGGACCAGTGCAATGGATCTTGTGGTGGGGGACAGAGATTCAACTCATTTTCAACTCTAGCAAGGACAAGTGGAGATTTATAGCCAAGGAGCAGAATGGAGGGGGTCACGGGATGGAAAATTACTAGGAGGAACCAATAGGGTAAGGAGATTCTTGCTAGAACGACTCAACAGAATTCTTGCTAAAGGTAGGCCAGGGTGATAAGATACCAAACATCCAAGGTGGTCAAATAGCAAGGGCAGAGGATTTCTACTAAACTGATTGGCAGCATTCTTGCTCAAACTGAATTCTATTATACAAGGAGAGAGAGGGAAGCCCAAGGTTGGGCCTACTCAAGCAGAGGACTCAGAAGAGGTTAACTAAAGTTTTGGTCAAAGGGAAGAGAGTCTTTGTCAATAGTTAGATCTCAAAAATATAATGTTGAATATAACAAAGCAAGTTAGTTTATTGCATGTAAATTAGTTTAAAAAATTAAAATTACATATATTATTTATAGATTATTATTATTTTATGAATTATCTACATATTCAATTATAAAACTGAAAATTCATGATATTAACCACCACTGGGGAGGGAGAAGAAAAGGTAATTTGGGGGATTTCAAATTTAAAATATTTTATATACATAAAAAATGAAAAAATTTTATAGTGAGTTTTTTTCCCCCCTTTTCTGTGGGGTGCATTTAAATATGCCCCATTGTTTTTTAGTTTTCTTGGTAGTTTTTGCTATTATTGTAAACACCAATGCTTTAATGTCTATCTTTATTGCTAATGTTATTATTTCCTTAGAACAAATTCCTACTTCATTAAGTATTGTGGCTTTGATGCTTCGCTGTTCTTGATAAATTAATATTTTATACAACAAAAAGCTTATCTAATATACATTTGAATAAGCAATATACTAAGAGTGCCTACTTCTAGGCACACTTGCCAATTCTGTGAAATATATATTTTTTAAAATTTATTGCCATTTTTTAGGGGAAAGTGGCACGTGATTGTATTAATTATTATTTTGGTGATCCATAGTGAAGTCTAGGGATGGGAAAAATATTATAAAAATATAATTACTTATGCTTTAGAAACAAGAGAACTCATTCAGCACACAAGGGCTGTCTCTGGAGTTCATGTCACACGTGGGCAGGAAAGAAATATAAGCCACGTCGTGTTTAGTTACAGAGCGTGGGGAGAGGCTGCTTTCATGGTTTCCCGGTCCGTGATTTCTCACAGGTGGTGTTAGGGCGAAGTGTTTCTACAACTTCCTGATTATTTACACTGCTCAGTGTCTGCAAAAGGCAACAAATGTGAGGAACCAAGAAGTTCCCAAATAGATTATATTTGGATTCTCATATCTATAAACACCCCAAATTCCCCACTTCCTTTGTTTCCATTCCTTCATTTCTCTAGATTTCTACTTAGACCCTCTCTTGGAGACACCTGACACTGTGGGACACCTGACACTATATTAGCCCTCATTGCAGGTCCCTTCAGTATCTACCATTGTAACATGGGGAGTATTTAGTGACCTAGGCTTGCTTTGGCACTTCTGAAGGTGTTCATGGTAATGAGTCTCGTTCTAGTCGGTATTCTTCTAGGCTGAATGATATCCTCTGAGGTCAAAACCAGCAATTCTCTTCAGCTATCACTGCCTGATGAAACTTGTCTATTTGTTTCTCTTGATCCTCGTTGTTCCAACAGAAATCTGCTTTACTTCTTTATATTTATTCCTTTCAATAGATCAAGGACGCAACACAAAATAATTTTATATTTTTGTCCACCACAGTCAATTTGTATTTCTATTTTCAAACTTTGACCAATTTTACTGTATCTGACATTGTTTTCCTGATTTTTAAGAGTCTTTACATTATAGGAATCTTGAACCAAATTAATTTGTCAAATTTGTGGCATGTATTTTATTGTATGTTGTAAATTTTCTGTCTCTTTATAATCTTCATTTTACATTCAAAAGTTTAAACTTGGTATATAGATGCAACATATCATCTTTTTAAATGTGTGGCTTCTTCCACCGTTTTTTAAAAAAAGTTCCTAGTAAGACCTATTCAATGTTTATCTGTATCATCAACATTTCTTTGTTTTCATTTTTGTGCTTGATTCTGCAAGTCATGTGGAATTAATTTAGTGTAGGTTGTGAAGTGTGAGCCTGTCTTCATTTTTTTTGTTTTGTTTTGTTTTTCCAATTCTGACTACTTTTGCCAGAACAGAGAAGTAAGGGGGAAAATATTTATTTTCCCACTTAATTGTGGTATCCTTTCTATCATGTATTTAATTTTTACATGGAAAACATCTGGATGTTGCACTCCCTATTCAGCTTTGCTGGTTTCCCCTGTGGATTCCTGAATAACTAATACACCATTGATAATTGTACTTCTGGTTTGACAACTTGTACAAATGACACTTTTCTCATTTTTCCTCAGAAAAATTTTTTAGCTACTCTTGCCTATTTATTTTTCAAAATATACCTAAGAACGTCTTTTATGAAATTCACTGGGATTTTAATTGGAATTACAGTAACAACAAATTAATTTGAACATATTTAGTAACATTATTATTTGTATTGAGGAGCCTGGCCTATCTCTTTAATCATTTCCTCATTTCTTACGTAGTAGAGTTCCTTCATATCATTTTTGTTGATACAACTCATACCTCATTATCACTGCTAAAGTGATAGAACATTTTGACTCATGGTATTTTCTAACTGGTGTATACAAAAGCTATTAATTTTAGTACATCTGTTTTGTATTAAACCCACATTAAAATATTTTCCTCTAATAGTTTTCTCCCTATTGCTTCTTCTGGCTTTTCTAGTTAGATAATTTTATCATTTACAGATAATGATACAATAAAAGCTACATCTATTTCCTTTTTTTAATACCAATATCAAGAATTTTGAGAATAATATGCCTACAGTGGGTACAGTACCTAGTTTTCAGGGGGTTTTTTTGATTTTTTTGTTTTGGGGTTTTTTTTTTGCCTGGAGCAATACCGGGTTCTAATGTTGAGATCTCCCTCCTATGGCCATAGCAGATATCACCAAATAATCATTGTATTTTATATTTATATCTCAATAACTAAAAACTATGTATAATTGGTGTTTTTATTTGGACTGAGAGCCTCTACTTTAAATATTTAATTCAAATTATGACATTCCCAATCTATCACATCATCCCATTTTTATTCCAGCACTTATTTTATTCCAGCACTTATTCCAGTCTAAAACTGTCTTATTTACTTATCTGCTTAGTTTTCTGTCCATCTCAGTCCCTTTGGGACTGTGACCACATTTGCCCTATTCACCATTGTGTCCTTAATAACTAAGACACTCCCTGGCACGTAATAGGTATTGAACACATATTGGGTGATTCGTTGGTAAATAACTCCGATCAATCAAAGACTATGCCTTTGACTAGTTCTAGTTCCGTTTCCATCTCTAGTCCTGATTGTAGGACTGTAAGATTGCAGTGCTGTTGTCCTTTTCTTTAGGCAATTAAGCCCTTCTAGGAAAAATACCCTTCTGCTTTCCTCCCTCTAATTTTTGTGGCATTGTCATTTTTGGATCCATATAAAGACAATATAGAAGAAAGAAGAGGGAATGATCCTAACTGAAGCAGAATAGTTTTGGGGTACTTGGTGCAGTGTTACCTCTGAGTCCTGGGACTAGGGAAAAGCAGAGGGAATAAACAAAGATTTTTAGGAGATTTTCTTAGGAGACATTAATGCTGTTTATATATGAATAAAAAAAAAGGTGTATGGGATGGATTTTAGACATGTATTTCTCAATCTATCTCTATCACTGATGACTTTAACAGGAATCCTACCATGATTTTGGCTTATGGTGTTCTCTTATTTGTAGATTATAATGATACTGCAATTTTTGTTACTGTTGTATATGAAACTTCATGAATTTTTGAAATATGGAATTAGAAGTTTACATACAAAGTTTGTATATATCTATAGTCATAGTGATCTAAAAGACAATGTTATACATATCTAATAATAAAGGTTTATAATAAAAAAAAATTTAATGAATACTTTTCATTGATAAAGCATTTTCACATTTGAGAATTAAATGAGATCTTATAACAACCTCTGAGGTAGGTATTATTAATATCCTGATTTTACAAAGGCTGGTAAGTTCAGAGAATATAAAATGATGTCTATACCTGCATGACTAGAGAGTAGGAACACCAGGACTTAATCTTGGTTATCTGTCTAAAAAATTCGTAGTTTTCTCTGACATGTCCTAATTTTTTACTCTCAGTATTACCATTGCATGGGTGCCATCAATGAAAGCGGAAAGTACACACATACATTCAGTTTATTGTTACTCACAGTGGTTATGTTCTAGAGTCACTGTGAACATTCAATTAGCAAATACTGAATCATTGTTCCTAGGAGAAATATAGAGTTAGGTTCCTGTGAGCCTCTAGTCACACCATTTTAATCAACTGATCAATATATAACCTTGTTTTTGTGTATTTCTGTTTAAAGACATCATTTTAACATATATTGTTGATTTGTTAATATTGAACTCATAGTCAATAGCACTATAACTCATGCCTGAACAAAGCTTATCAAACACACTCTTTTTTTTCTGTAAGGCACATCACAGCATTCTTGCACTTCGGAACTCTAGACAATACTTCAGCACTACACTTGGGGAGCATTTTAAACAACAAAGTCACCAAGAAAATGCACAATAATGTGGAAAATGTGGCACTAAATATACCACAAAAAGGACAATTGTTTAAGATATGAGAGCTGAAACAAGAACACAGAGCATTGCCTTGTTTAACCTTAGCTGGGCGTCTGTAACAGGTGATTCGAATCTTTCACCATTCTGTTCATGAGCATGTCTGCAAATGACTGTGAAAGCACAGTGAGAATTCATTGTAGGACTGCACGTAAATTCCAGCCAGTAGGTGAATTTGCAAAAAGGGAATCCATAAATAATGAAGATCAATTGCATGCTCTCTTCCTCTCTCTCTCTCTCTCTCTCTCTCACGCACACACATCATGAGCCAATATTGAGATCTCTAATTTCTAATCCAGTACTACAAAGTTCATTCTAGCTTTGCCTCTTTATTTCTAACTTCTCTTTCTGACAATGAGAAATCTGGCTCTCATTATCCACAATGTATTTATTAACACTAATTTGTTCACCTCTAGTATAGAGACAAAGTAGTTTCAGAATTTCTAATCATACTTCCGTGAAAAACAAATTTTAAAACTATAGTACAGTGTTTTTATAGAGCTTTTTTGTCTTTACCCTCACAATATCCACTCAAGCACTCTTTTCCAAAGTTATTTAATCCAACTTCTTTCTTCTCCATCCCTGTCAGTGTGATTATATGATTCATTTGTATTATAGTTAGATACATTAGTCACAGTCTGCAGTCCATTTTTCTTCTATATCCTGATTGATGTAAAAAAATTTACATCAAATTCACTTTGTAATGTGTACAGTTCTACAGATTTTGGTAAATGCATAGAAATGTGTGTCTGCCACTAAAGTTCCATACAGAACACACAGAGAAGTTGTATCTCCCCCAAATTCCCTCATGCTGCTCCTTTATAGAGGACTCTTCCACCATTCTCAACTCCTGGTAATCACTCATCTATTTCCTTCCTTAAATTTTGGCTTTTCCTGAGTGTCTTGTAAATCAAACCATATAATATATAGCCTTTGGGGACTGACTTTTTTTCACTTAGAAAAAGTCATCTAAGATTCATCTATTTGTTACATGAATGAATAGTTTATTCCTTCTCGATGCTGAATAGTGTTTCATGGTATGAATGTACCACTTTTTTTTGTTTGTTTTTTAAATGCCTTTACCAGTTGAAGGGCATCTTGGTTGTTTCCACTTTTTGCTGATCATGAACGAAGCTGTTACAAACATGTGGGCACAGGTTTTTGTGTGAACATAAGTTTTCAGTTCTCATAGGTAGATACATAAAAGTGAAATTGCTGGTTCATATGGTTTAATATGCTACTGGATTTGGTTTAGTAGTATTTTGTTGAGGGTTTTTCATCTATATTTCTAAGAGATACTGGTCAATTTTCTGATTTGTTTTTCTGACTTTGGTATCATTGGCTTGTAGATGGAGTTTAGAAGTGTTCCCACTTCTGTTTTCTGAAAGAGGTTGAGTTTGTCAATTCTTCTTTAAATGTTTGGTAGAATTTACCAGTGAAATTATGTGGCCCTGGGATTTTCGTTGCTAAAAGTGTTTTGATTATTGGCTCAATCGCTTTACTTCTTACAGATCTATTCGCATTTTCTACTGAAGTCAGTTTATGTAATCTGTCTTTTTAGAACATTGTACATCTAATCTAGGTTATCTAATTTGTTGGTTTATAATTTTTCAAAGTAATCTGTTTTTTTTTTAATTTCCATCGATGTGATGGTAATTTACCTACTTTAATTCCAGATTTTAGTGAGATTAGTCTTCTCTCTGTTTTCTTGATCAGTCCACCTAAAAATTTGTCTTTGTTTTTTTTTTTTTTTTTTTGGTACTCTATTTTATTTGTCTCAACTCTGCTTTTTATTCCTTCTTTCTTTCTTGTTTTGGGTTTGTTTACTCTTCTTTTTCTGGTTTCTTAGGATGGGAGGTTAGGTTATTGATTTGACACCTTAATTCTTTTTTAATGTAGATATTTACACCTATAAGTTTGTCCCTGAGCACTGATTTCACTACATCTTATAAGCTTTGTTTTGGTTTTTGTTTATTTCAAAGTATTTTCTCTTGTAATTTTTTCTTTGATTCATTGGTTACTTAGGAATATGATTAATTTTGACATATTTATACATTTTTCAAATTTCTTTCTGTTATTGATTTATCTTTTAAATCCATATGGTCACAGAACATATTTGTATTATTTCAGTCTTTTTTAATGCATTGAGACTTTTGGGTTGTCTTAACATATAGTCTACCTGAGAATGTTTTATGTGTACTTGAGAAAAATTTTTATTTGCTATTGATGAATGCAGTATTTTTAATTGCTTGTTAGATCTACTTGGTTCAAGTCTGCTATTGCCCTGTTGGTCTTCTGTCAAGTTGTTCTATGTATTATTGAAAGTGGAATGTTGGAGACTCCACCCAGTATTGTTGAACTCTCTATTTCTCCTTTCAATTCTGAAGGTTTTTCTCCATGTATTTTGAGTCTTTTTTTAGATGTGTGTATGTTTATCATTTTTATATACTAAGTTGACCTTTTTATCATTATATAATGTTTGTCTTGTTAAGAATTTTTTACTTCAATTCTGTTTCATCATATTAGTATAGCCATTTCAATTCAGTTTTGGTTATTGTTTGCATGGAATATCTTTTTCCACCTTTTCACATAAAATCTATCTGTGCTTTTAAATATATTGTAAGACTCTAATACAGAGCATACACTTAGATCATATATTTTTTAAGCCATTTTGTCAGTCTCTGCCTTTTGACTGGAGAGTTTAATCGATTTATATTTAAAATATTAATAATTTTAATAAGAAATGATGTACTTCTGCCATTTTGCCACTTATTTTCTATATGTTTCATATATTTTTTGTTCCTAAATTTCTCCAATACTTCCCTTCCTTCTCTTTTGTTAAATGGATAATTTCTAGTGTGTCCTTTTAGTTCCCTTGTTGTTTTTTTGCTACATTTATTTTGTCATTTTTGTAATGATTGTCCTGGGGATTATAATTACATCTTAATTTATAACATCTAAATTCAGAGTTCAGATTAACACCAAATCAATTTCAATAGTATACAATATAATATATAACTCTTCTACCCCCCTTTGACCTGTTATTGTCACAAATTATATCACTATGCGTGGTGTCCTCATCAATATATAGGTTTATAGTTATTTTATGCAATTTTCTTTTCTTTTCTTTTTTTCTTTTTGCAATTTTCTTTTAAATAAGATAGAAAAAAAAGGTAGTTACAAACAAAAAAATACATTAGTACTGCCTTTTATTTTACCTAAATGTTTACTTTTCCTGGTGTTCTTTATTTATTCATATAGATTAAAGTTATTGTCTTGTGTCCTTTTATTTCAGCATAAAGGACTCAAGTATTTCTTGTAGGGCAGGCCTGCAAGTGATAAACTTTCATTTTCTGTGTATCAGGTAATGTATTAATTTCTCCTTCATTTTTGAAGTATGTCTTTGCTGAATATAAATTTATTGACAGTATTTTTCTCTCTGCACTTTAAATACATTATTCCATTGTCTCCTATGCTGCATGGTTTCTGATGAGAAATTAGCTGTCACTCTCATTCGTGAATCACTTCTCTTATTGCTTTCAAGATTCTCTTTTTGTCTTTGTCTTTCAACAGTTTATGTTACACATAAGGTGTATCCCTTTGAGTTTATACTTCTTAGAGTTTGTTGAGCTTCTTGAATGTGTAGATTAATATTTTAATCAAATTTTGAAAGTTTTCAGCCTTTATTTTTTTTAAAATAGTATTTCTACCTTTTTCTCCTTCTCTCCACTCCTTCTGGACTTCCATTACACATATCTTGGTACATTTCATGGAGTCCCACAGGTCTCTTAGCCTCTCTTCACTTCCCCTTATTCTTTTTTCTTTCTTTTTCTCATCCTGGATAGTCTCAATTGACCTATTTTCAAGCTTGCTGATTCTTTTTTCTTCCTACTCAAGTCCTCTCTGGCATATTTTTCATTTTAGTTATTGTACTTTTCTATTCTAGGATGTCTATTTGGTTCCTTTTTATAATTTCTATCTCTTTACTTGTGAAACATCATTCTCATGCTTTTCTCTAGTTATTTAGACAAGGTTACTTTTGGTTCTTCATATAGCTGATTTACAATCTTTGTCTAGTAAGTATAGTGTGTGAGCTTTCTCTGAAATAGCTTCATCGATTGCTTTTTTTCTGTGTATGAGCTGTTTTTTCTTGTTTCTTATCATGTCTCATAATTTTTGTTTAAAACTAAACATTTTTAATATTTTTATTAATAACACACTTTTCATTCTTCTTTACTTTTTTTTTTTTGAGACAGAGTCTCACTCTGTCTTCCAGGCTAGAGTGCTGTGGCATCAGCCTAGCTCACAGCAACCTCGAACTCCTGGGCTCAAGAAATCCTTCTGCCTCAGCCTCCTGAGTAGCTGGGACTACAGGCACATGCCACCATGCTTGGCTAATTTTTTCTATACATTTTTAGTTGTCCAATTAATTTCTTTGTATTTTTAGTAGAAACGGGGTCTCGCTCTTGCTTAGGCTGGTCTCGAACTCCTGAGATCAAAAGATCCACCCACCTCAGCCTCCCAGAGTGCTAGGATTACAGGCATGAGCCACCACACTTGGCCTATTTTTAATTATTATAGGTACATAATATTTTAATGTGATAACTCTGGAAATCAGATTACCCCCAACCTAAAGTTTGTTGTTGCTGCATGTCATAGTTATTTTTTTTATTTAGTGACGTTTCTAAAGTACTTTTGTAAACTCTGTGCTCTTTGTAGATACTTAAGTATCTATTCTAACTTAGTCGTCAACTAATGTTTGGACAGAGATTTTCTTAAATGCCCAGAACCAAAACAAACAAAAAGAATCTCCTAGTCTTTGCAGAGGGGGTCTGTGTGTTTTAGGACATGTCTTTGACAATTGGTCTGGTGGTTTACATCTCTTTATAACCTTCACTTCTGCTTGTGCAGAAACTCAAAGTCCATCAGAAGTGAGAGCTTAGGGCCTTTCCAGGCATTTCTCGGGTATGTGAACCGCCCTGCATGTGCACGTGGCTTCTAGATTCCTGGGAATATATCAGAGTTTTTCAAAGCCTTCATGCCCCAAAGTGTCTCATTCTCCAGCCATTCCTCTCAAGTTTCTTGGTTAGTCTATTGTTTGCCCCAACAGCTATCTTTTGCCTCAAGTAGCGGCCACTACAATATTTAGCTATAAATGTTTTAGACAAATGCCAGAAGGGTAGTGATTTTAGCTGGGTGAGTTCTGAGTTAACCAAGATAAAGATAAGCCATTTGAACAGATCTCCCAGGGAGTCCACAGACAGATCTACTGTGGACATTTCTTTGTAAATGACGTCCTTCTGCTCCCTCAGAAGAGGTATCAGGAATGTGGGCTATCATTTTTGAGACTACCACTAAGCTAGTGAGTAGGGGATGGGACTAGGGTGAGTTAAAATGAGACAAATCTTGATCTTCTTAATGATACCTAGCCATTTTTCTTGAATAAGCTCTGCCTGAATTGTTGTAAGTTATTGGTTAGTTTCCAGAGTTCTGAAGAAGTTGATTCTTAAATTTTTAGCACTTTTTTTGTCATTTTTGCTTTTATGAAGGCCTGGACTTTTGAAATTTTTTACCTCACTGTTTTCTTTAATGTTACCCTCTTTGTGTAATTTTTTTTATTTTTTAGGAGGCAGTGGGGTGGAGAGGGGGGAGGAGAGATTTTTTGTGTAATTTTTAAAAATAAAAATATGCACGTATTTTTGATAGCCTCCCCTTATTCATTTGCATGTGTTTTCCTGGGGCAGGAAGAGATTTTAAATGAAAAACATTATAAGCAATTTCAATATCTGCTTAAAGGTCCTTAGGTTAAGGGATTATTTTTCTTAAAATTGTAATAATAATAATATCTATCTCCCATGAAGCATTTATTATGTGCTAGGCATCGTACTATGTGCTTTATATACGTTATCTCAATTAATCCATGCAACAATGCTATGTTGTAGTGACTTTTATCATCTTCATTTTACACCTGAGAAAAATGAAGTTTAAAGATATTAAATTCAAGATCACATTGGTGGTAGAAGGCAGAGATGTGCGTCCTATCAGTGTGAGTCTGATTCCATTGTTGCTTTTAATCGTGATGCCAGGGGAGGAAGCAATTCGGAATTCCATTACATCTGACTTTGATGTTTAGGTCTTTTACTGTTACCATTACTATTAAAATTAAAGTATCAGATATTAATATATTGGGTGAAAACCAGGATATTGACCTAAACATGCCAATCAACAAGTATTTACTGAATACTTCTCAGGCGTCAGTATTGTACTACCCATTTCATAGCATGAAATGTGATTCTTATCTTCAAAAATTCAGTTATCTGCCAAGAAAGTGAGAATGAATATGTGAGAACTAATTAAGCTCTAAACTATAAGATACTAAGAATAAATTCAATGGAAGTTCAGAGGAAGAGGGTCATTGGTCATAGGTTGTAGTGCAAAGGGAGGTTCCCGAGTATCACAAATACTACTAAGTCCACACTCCCTTCAAATTCTTCATTATTTTTATGGCATTATAGGATAAGAAGGGATTTGGTGTCCCAGACAAACTTATTTGGCACCTGAATAGTCCTTCCTTGATGGTAGCACTTAATTATCTTAAAGCTGGTTGGTTTCTTTCCAAGTTCATTGCAAACCATATTGTTAATCTTGTAAATGCCAGTTGGGGTTAAGCTGACTTGACTTTTTTTTTATTGTACTTGTGCTTTGGGTTCAGCTTATTTGGCAAGGCTAGTTTTACTTTGCTTATGTCAATTTCTATTTTTTTTTTTTTTTTGATTTTATGTTCCATCAGCAAATCTCCAGGAGGAGCACAGGCTTGCAGAATAGCAGTCCAGGTAGAAAGATAAGCGAAGGCTCAAGATTTGGAAATTCCTGTTCCCAGAATATAAGGTTTCCAGGACCTGGAGATCAAAGTGGAAAAGTAGGGAACAGTCAGGTTGTACACAAAGTCAAGGAATCTGGACTTTGTTCTGTAGAATAAATGGATAGTGACTGAACTGAAAATCATAAGATCACTGTGAATCATAAGATCACTCCATTTGCATAATAGAGGATAATTAGAAGGAAGCAAATGGCAATAGTATTAGGGAATAGTATTAAGCAAGTTATTAAAATAGTCACCAGGGATTAATCTGTCTCTTTTTATAATCTAATGGGTAGGGATTTTTTTTTTTTAAGTTGAAATTGAACAGAAAAGAAAGTTGTATAGAAAGGAAATAATGTTGATCAAATTTTAAATAATCATTTATCTTTTATAATCAATATGTCTAACTGTAAATGCTATGAAGTTCAAAAGCTTGCATCCTTAATATATTTTACTAAAATTAAAATGTCAGCATGAAAATACATTTTTGCTGATATACCATTTCACATATACTATCAGGTTATTAAGTATGAAATGTCCGATTTCCTTAAGTATTAATACTAAGGTTGATAACTGATATCTCTGACATTTCACTTTGACACTTCTTGTTTTATTTTTATTGTGAAGGTACATCCTCAGTCTTTCCCAAATGAACATTTGGGCTTGTGATTATCTTTCAAATTTTTTTTAGCAATTTTTGTGAAACCATGATTAAATAAAAAAATCATGTTATTTTTGAATATGAGTTCCGTCATGGAACCAATGCAGCACAGACAGCTCAAAATATCAATGAAATGTATGGGGAGGATGTGGCTTATGAATGCACACTATGTTGATGGTTTGAGAAGTTCCATTCTGGTTATTTTAATCTTGAAAATGAGCCACGTGGGCAACCTGACACCAAGGTGGATAATGATGAGCTGAAAGCTGTAGTGGAAGAGAATCCATCTCAAGGTATGTGTGAATTAGCAGCAAGGTTTGATATTGTTATTCCAACAACACTGGACCATTGGAAACAAGTCGGCAAGGTAAAAAAGCTGGATAGATGGGTTCCACATGAAACGAGTGTCAGAAGAGAAATTGTGTCGAAGCTTGCCTTTCTTTGCTGTCACGACATAAAGGCAAACCATGTCTACACTCCATTGTTACATGTGATGAAAAATGGATTCTTTTTGACAATTGCAAGTTTTTGGCACAATAGTTTGATAAAGTGCCAAAACACATTCCAAAACCAAATATTCATCAAAAAAAGCTAATGGTATCTGTTTGGTGGTCTAGCTCTGGTATTATCCACCATAGCTTTATGAAACCTGGTCAATCAATTACAGAGGATGTCTACTGCAACCAACTGGACAAAATGATGAGAATGCGTGTGATTAAGCAGCCGAGATTGGTCAATGGAGACAGGCCAATCTTCTTGCAAGACAACACTGTCACACAAACAATGTTGTTCAAACTACAGAAGCTGGACTTGGAAACTCTCTGTCATCCACCATATTCACCAGAGCTTGCACCAACTGACTACTGCTTCTTCCAGGCTTTGGATCACTTCTTGCAAGGAAAAATAATCAATTCTCAACAAGCTGTGGAAAATGCCTTTCACAATTTTATCACCACTTGCTCTCCAGGCTTTTTCGCTGCTGGAATAAACAAGCTACCATTAAGATGGCAAAACTGTGTCTATAGTTTAGATGCATACTTAGATTAATTGTACTGCTTCTTGTCTGAGATAAACTAAACTTTTAATTTGAAATCATACATTTCATATTTAATGAGCAAATATTTCTAATTTACAGATTGTAGGCTATAAAACTTTTGCTCTTATTTATTTCCTCCATGAATATTGCTGCCTTTTCCTTCCCACAGAATGGAAAAGTCAGAAAATCAATGATCAAACTTTGACTAAATTTTTAGGAATTGAATTGCATTCTATTATTTTTTCCCTTCCCTTTTCATCATCTTGCTTTCTGACTGCAGCACTTTTAATTTCCCTAGCAACTTTCATCTGAGAAACCTAAAACACTTCGAAGAATAATAAATGGTACCCCACTCTCCCTACTGTACTGGCAATCTCATATTCAAATTAATTGAAGTGGTTATATTTATGTACATCTTATCACCGATTTTACTTTGGTCATTTTATGGATTACATTTTTATATTATAATACCTTCTATATAAAGAATATGTGATTAACTTACATATATAATTACTCACGAGAACTCTGAGAGGATTGGGAATGATTTACATCTCAAAAAAATTAAAATTAAAAATAAACCTGAGAGACAGGGATGCTTATCACTAGCATTTACAAATACAAATTGAGATTTGTACAATTAATGCTTACTCAGGAAAATTCCAAAAAATTATTTTTTAAAAAACCTAGACGAGTGATCACCTATGATTCTCATTTAATAAGGTTCTCAGCTTAACACATGAAGCTGTGTTATGTTTCAGAATTTCTTCCTACTAATATTTTTATTAGTTTGGTGGCTATCAAAAGTGCAGCCTTGGCCGGGCGCGGTGGCTCACGCCTGTAATCCTAGCACTCTGGGAGGCCGAGGCGGGCGGATTGTTTGAGCTCAGGAGTTCGAGAGGAGCCTGAGCAAGAGCGAGACCCCATCTCTACTAAAAAAATAGAAAGAAATTAATCGGACAACTAAAAATATATACAAAAATTAGCCAGGCATGGTGGCGCATGCCTGTAGTCCCAGCTACTCGGGAGGCTGAGGCAGGAGGCTCGCTTGAGCCCAGGAGTTTGAGGTTGCTGTGAGCTAGGATGACGCCACGGCACTCGCTCTAGCCCGGGCAAAAGAGTGAGACTCTGTCTCAAAAAAAAAAAAAAAAAGTGCAGCCTTTTTGCTCAGGAAAAAACCCAAGGGTGTGGTAGTATCTAATATACATAGAAGATGGTGTCATAAATCAATAGGAAAAGATGATTATTCAATAAGTCAATTATTGAAAAATTGGTTATACATTTAGGAAAAAAAACTTTATCTAAATACACACCTCAGAAATTACATGAAAATTCACGGATTTATTGGAGAGTAAAAGAAAAAAACTCAGTGTATTAAAACAAAACTAAAATGAAAAGACAGTGAATTCTTATTAAAATTCTAAAAAGGTGGAGAACTTTCCAAGTTTAGAATGAATGCAGAACATCCCAAAGGAAAGTATTGCTAGATTTAACTTCATATAATTAATAGCTTCTGGTTGCTATCAAAAAAACAAAATAAAACAATAAATCTCATACCTAGACACAGTATTATTTTTATTAGGAGAAATATAAATAATAAACCTAAACAGTTGATAGATAACAGAGTGTAGATTAAAGAAAATATAATCCACCCAGTTAACTCCCCCAGTTAACCCACCCAGTTAATGGAATACTATAGACATGACAATTAATATTTAAAAAGAATTCATAATGACACTTTATAAACGCCATATGTTCCAATATGAAAAACGAAGCCGAAAAAAACTACATATACCAAATGAACACAAATGTGGAAAATTACTTCTAACATTTTTATTGTTTTTTTTTTTCAATTTCAACAGATTTGGGGGTACAAGTAGTTTTTTGTGACATGGATGAATCGTACAGTGGTGAAGTCAGGGCTTTTGGTGTACCTGTCACCCAAATAGTGTACGTTGTACCCAATAGGTAATCTAATATTTTTAATTTTAAAAAGTTTTAAATATATCTGCTACATAATAGCAACCATTTTGGCATTTTAGTATTTATCTATCAATTCCAAGCCCTATTTAGGGAACAATCTCTCATTAAAATCTTTTTGTTGTTTTAGGTTTCTCTGTCATTTTTGTTTGTTTTAACGAAATCATTCAAGGTTTTAAACCCAAAATTTGAAACTCTTCAAATGTTCTAAGTCAGTATTTAAAGAGTAAATGACTAGCATGGTTTAAAATGCAGGAAACACAAATTCTTGTCTCCTAGACTCTTGTTTACAACCCTGGGGGAGAACCACTTTAATTGTTTGCCATATTGTATTATGTATTTCTTTTAACTCAGCACATTGTTCTGCAGCTTATCCAAGTGCCCATCAATCCCATCGGTCTCTGTAACAGTGTGATCCCAACCTGGACACAGACTAGCTGCAGCTACCACCTGCGTGGCCACCTTAGAACCCAGGTGGCAAAAGCACTAACCCTGTGGGTACTGTAGACACGGAAACCTTTATAGTTCTGTGGCATGGTGCTTGCTGTTCACCACATATGGAAGACTTGTCATAGTAGGTCCACCAATTAAAACAAATATACATGAAACAGGAAAGAACATTCCAAACAATGATAGAAACATAGCATGAAAAATTGTACAAAATATTATAATTCCTTTTTACCTTTGTACTTATTTCTAATTTTAAAAAATAAATCTGCATCTTTATCTAATTGGGTCTTGTTATATCCTCCCTCATTTGTAATTAAGTGTAGCTGTTCCTCAAGTTTCTGCCAAAACTGTAAATCAATCTCTCTCACTCTTTCCTTCTCTCTCTCTCTCTCTCCTCTTTATAATCCTAAATTCAGAATGCAGTATTGAATTCATTGACTTTCCCCCCTCCTGTTTTACACACACACACACACACACACACACACACACACACACACACACAAATAAATGTATCCTATTTCTCATCCTTCACAGCATAACCAATAGTCTCCTACTCACATCATATTTGACAAGTAAGACTGATGATTTTTCAACAATGCCCACAAAGGGCAAAATTGGTTTTAAGTTTCATCTAAAACATTCCACTTTTTTCCTCCTTTTTCCCCATTAAGTTACAACTTTCTTGCTTTTTACATAGTGTCAGGCATTGTACTATTTCTTGGTCCTTTTTGATTCTTTAGTATTTAACACAAGCCACAAAATAAGAAAGCTTCTTTTTCTTTTTTCAAACTGCAGCATGTTAATGTACTGAATCTTTCTACCTTAATTTTTTAGTATTTACCTTTATTTGAGGGGGTAGAGATGGATGGTAATGGTAAAATCCAGATAACTTGATTTATCTCAAATTTGAAGTCAGGGAACTCTTTTGAAAGCAATTGTCTTGGCATCTTACCTCTCCTACCTACCCACACACACACATATGCTTTTTAAAATTTCTTCATTTTCTTCTTCTTTTCTGAGCTTCCTCTTGCCACATCTGGCCTTTCTCTTTGCTGTGATAGTTCTGATCCCTTAGCACATCATATTCACAGCAGCACTAGTCACAATAGCCAAGAGGTAGAAGGAAGCAATCCAAATGTTCATGGATGCATGCATCGATAAACAAAATGTAGTACATATATACAATGCAATGTTACTTAGCCTCAAAAAGGAAAGAAATCCCATCATGCACTACAACATGGATAAACCTTAAGAATGTTGTGCTGGCCGGGCGCGGTAGCTCACGCCTGTAATCCTAGCACTTTGGGAGGCCGAGACAGGCGGATTGTTTGAGCTCAGGAGTTCAAGACCAGCCTGAGCAAGAGCGAGACCCCATCTCTACTAAAAATACAAAGAAATTAATTGGACAGCTAAAAATATACAGAAAAAATTAGCCGGGCATAGTGACGCATGCCTGTAGTCCCAGCTACTCAGGAGGCTGAGGCAGAAAGATTGCTTGAGTCAGGAGTTTGAGGTTGCTGTGAGCTAGGATGACACCATGGCACTCTAGCCTGGGCAACACAGTGAGACTCTGTCTCAAAAAAAAAAAAAAGAATGTTGTGCTAAGTGAAATAAGCCAGTCATAAAAAGACAAATACTGTATTATTCCACCTATAGTGAAGTGTGTAAAATAGTCAAATTCATAGAAACAGAAAATAGAATGGTGGTTGCCAGGGGCTGCAGGGAATAGAAAGGGTAAGGAAGTTGTTGTTTAATGAATGTAGAGTTTCAAATCTGCAAGATGAAAAAGTTCTAGAGATCTGTTTTACAACAATGTGAATATACTTAACACTACTGAACTGAACACTTAAAAATGGTTATGATGGCAAATTTTATGTTACATGGGTTTTTTAGCACAATAAAACCTTTCTAAAAAAGGGGGAAGGGTATTTTGGGCCCCTGACACAGATGTGCTGGCTTATATGTCACTTCCCATTTGAGCCCAATAATTGGGGAGTTTAGTTATGATAGCTGGCAAATTATCACATGATTAACATACAGCCTTTGCTTCAAACAAGAGCCTTCCCACCTTTGTCACCCACAATGTTTTGATCGTATCTTTATTACAGCACTTAGCCTGTTGTATTTATAACTCTTTGTCACCCCCACCTGATTGTGGATGCCTGACAGGCTGTGATCGTGCTTTATTTAATTTTATAGCCCAGAAGGCTAGGCATGTGGCAAGTGCTCATACTTGAATGGTATTTAAGTAATTAAAATTGTTAATTGCAGTAACTGGAAGAGCACTGGCCCAAGCATTATGGTTCTATTTCTACCACTCTCTGGCCTCCTTGGTCATCAGTTTATTGCTCTATAAAGAGAAAAGTTTAGACTAATCATTCTCCAAACTCTATCTTAGCTCTCGAATTCCATCCCTGTACCTCAGTGGCTTCTACAGAATTATATGAGAAGGCAAAGTGATGATGCAGCCATAAATTTCAATACTTCTATTTGGAATCTAAGCCTAGAAGAACTAGAGTATCTTTGGGCCAATAACAAAATCCTTAGATGGGCAATAAAACAAAATCCAAAGGGAGACCCTAATGTAGTATTTACAAATGACCACACTGAATGAATTTGGCAGGAGTGAGGGAATTATTATCTTCTCCCTCTCCAGGTACTTAAGAAAACAAGGACATTGCATTCTATAAAACTATTTAATAGTTTCCTAAAAAACTTAATTTCTCCATTTCCTACTGTTTTCAATACCATATTACTTTTGGGGTAAACTGGAAAGAAAAGACTATTCTACTATAAAAACATAATATCCTTACTTCTCTTTTTCCTTAAGAAAGATCCATTGGGATAAAATAATGTTGAATTTGCAAAGCTAGTGATCCTCATGATATGAGACAATTATATTAACTACTTTTCTTAAAAGTATATCTAGAACTTTACACTATATTCTGAAAACAGAGCTGAGTACTTTCTCCTTATCTAAAAGCCAAGTCGCTTGCATAGCTGTACACAGAGATTTCCAGTCCTTTGAATCTCCAGGGTATTTAAAAATGTCTGCAATCTCTTAAAAGAGCATATTAACATGTATCCAAAAAGTTAGACTGTAATACTATTTAACTGCTCTATTTTTCCATTATGAGTCTGTCAGCAGGAATATGTTGCCCTATAGTACATGACAAGTGAAAATGCTGGTAACATTGTTTTTCATAGACAGAAAAAATACCAAAGAAGCAATTTCTTAGCTAAAATGTCACCTGTTAGATGTATAGGGCTCACTGTATTTTGTTGCCCTGGTAACAGATGGTGTAAAATGACTCCTTTGCACCGCTCCATCAGAGTGATTGCATCCTGTTTTTTCCATCATTTTACAAGAGGCTGTTTTCATTCTCCCTTCCTGACCATATTAAGTGTAAAGAGATTGAATTACTGTGCTGTACCCTCTCCATCCGATGTGGATTTAAGAGTTGATATTGATGTACTGAGAACTGCGTGCTTCTTCAAGAAAAAAAAAAAAAGCTACAAATTATAATGAATTTGACTTTTATGTATCGACCATTCTAGAGTTGAAGTAGGGTTTCTGCACCCAAGGGATAGACATGGCCTGATCAGCATTTTTCACTCGAACGAATCCAATTGATAAAGCAATATACTCAGTGTCACTTTGCTTGATCTCCAGGTTTAACAATAGTCATGCTAAAAGTAGATACATTACTCTATAAATTTTACCCATAAAAAAAATGTGCTAGCCATAGCTTTCTATGCCTGCACTCTTTCCATCTTTTAACTGAGCAGGGCAAAAAGAAGGCCTACTCCAAAATTGTGCTGAGGCCGTGCAAGTGTGGGCAATGTGTATTCAGGTACATATCCCCACGACCGGGAGCCAGACACCACTTTACTTCCCTGCCCACAAACCCCCACGCCAGAAAGCACTTCCTGTGAAAACTGGCTTCTTGCTTTCTTAAATGGAAAATTACTCTCCAAAGTGACACGCTGCTTTGTAATTATCAAACTGTTTCACTGTGTCACTACGAACAACTTAATGCCTCAAAAACCATTTAGCTGAAAATGTCATTTGTCCCACATTTGAAATAGGAGAGTGCTTTTCTTA
This sequence comes from Propithecus perrieri, assembly GCA_963574695.1. Taxonomy (NCBI): domain Eukaryota; kingdom Metazoa; phylum Chordata; class Mammalia; order Primates; family Indriidae; genus Propithecus; species Propithecus perrieri. The sequence goes on along the minus strand of CAUYRB010105038.1, from coordinate 4,257 downwards.
AAGCAAGGGTTTTCATTAATGTACTTTGGGTAATTTAATTTTTCACCATTGCTACATAATACTTGCCATTCCACAATTTTCTTTTTTTTTTTTTAACTTAGGTAGAAAAAATAAATGAGAGACTGTGAGGAAAAAAAGAAAGACAGGAGAGGACATTTCAAAAGAATGGGAAATGCTCCCTTGCCTTGCCCTGCGAGGTGGGGCAGGAATAGTTAATTAATATTTATGTCATAGGAAAATTATCTCTAGTTAATTGCAGTCACTGAACAGTAATCCCCTTTCAGAATTTTGTATAAAAAAAACTGTTTTGAAGTCCTACTGTTTGGTTACAATTGGGAGAGGTGTGAGATTCTGCCTGCATTGCCAGTTTGGATAACTGTGTACTTAGACTTTTTTAAATGACTTCAATCATGATGACAAAAGATCATTCCCCTTCATAAGGGAAGCATTGCAAACATTTAAATAGCTAACTAATGACCTTTTTATTGTTTGATTATTCTTAATATGTGTACAACAGGAAACTGTAGCATTGATTTGCTCTTCTATTCTTCTCTGGTAAGTTGGCTATGAAAAGCTCTTTGTTTTAAATCATTGCCTATCTCTGCTTCTCTCTCTTCTCCTCTTGGACCTTCTACTGCCCCCTATCCTAATTTCTTAAATGACCTGTACCCCAGAAATTCACTAAGGTAAGGTAAACTGGTTTTAAAAGGTCATTGAAGAAAATCCAGCTCAGCTTGTAAACATCCATTTTCATTGGCTTCTTGCTGTCATAGCACTTTTATGTCCTCTGTCCCTGTGGGTTTCTGCCATGTAATTAACATCCTAAAGTGGTGGTTCTCAAAGTGTGGCCCCTGGACCAGTAGCATCAGCATCAACTGGGAACTAGTTAGAAATGCAAATTCTCAGGCCCACCCAGCCCTATAGAATCAGAAACTGCAGGGATGAGGCCCAGAGACCCATGTGTTATGAAGTCCTTCAGGTGACTCCAATGCTTGCTAACATTTGAGAACCTCAATTTGTTCACAATTAGCCCATTCTGGTAATCAAACCCATATCACATCCATAGTCATGGTTGAAAACAACCGATTTCAAGTGACACTGCTATGACAAGGGGCTTTGGTGGTTTGTGTGCCCCATTCCAAGAGTGTATTGGTTCTTATCTTATGAACCTTACAGAGTTTAAAGAGAACACCTTAAAGTACCTTTAAGTGTGATCAACCACGCCATAAATATAAGCAGAGCTTAGGGGAAAAATACTATCAGAATCGTAGTTCCAAAACTGGCGTTCTACTCCTTGCTTGCCCCTAACTATATATATATATGTTCTTCAGTAACTTGTACAGCCTCTGTTTCTTCAATTCCAAATGGGAATAAAACCATCTAAGTCACAGACTCATCATAAGAGATCAGATAATAGCTGAGAATATGGTTTCTAAATTATAAAGAGCTACACAAATATAAAAAGATATTATACTATTAATAATATCATTTTTTAATCTTTAAAGATAGCCTTAATTACAAAAGATTTACATAATGAACCACTGCTGATGCTATTAGTAAATGTCTGTTCCACTCTGTATGCTTCCGGAAAAATCAGGGATTTTTAGTAAAAAGGTTTTTTCTCTTTTCCTGTTTGGGCTCTGGACTCGCTGCATAAATAGCCTGGCGCACAATACCACCTGCTTGGAAGATGGCGTGAAAGAGCAGCTCTCATTTTGTGCTCAATCACAGAAACAGTCCCTCACCCATATTTTAAGAACGATAAGAGAGCTGCCAGGCGTAAGTGCCTTTTAAATATATTTCCTTTGCAGGATTACAGGACATGGAGAAACTGACAACCGTAGATGTTCCTTTCTGGGTCGTGTCATATCTTCCCGGGCTGGGGGTAATCGAGTGAGAAGTTTTGGGGTGATTAGGACAAGATGCTAAGATCAAAGAATTGTACAAATGTGGGCAGGAACACACAGCTCTCCCTCCAACCCTCTCCCACCTCTCACTACACCCATCAGGGACTGAAATATTGGCAGAAGCACTTTCCAACAGAAAATAATGAAAGCCACCCATGTCATTTTTTTTTCTTTTTTTCTTTTATTTCAGAATATTACGAGGGTACAAATGTTTTGGTTATATAAACTGCTTTTGTACCATTTGAGTCAAAGTTACAAATGTGCCTATCACCCAGATAGTGTACATTGTACCTGTTACGTGTGAGTTTACTCATCCCCTCCTGCCCACTCCCACCTGCTTGGTTTCTGATGGATGTTATTTCCGTACGTGCACATAAGTTTTGATCGATTAGTACAAATTTAATAAGTATATGTGGTGTTTGTTTTTCCATTCTTGTGATACTTCGCTTAGAAGAATGGTTTCCAATTCCATCCAGGTTAATACAAGAGGTATTAGTTCACCATTTTTTATGGCTGAGTGGTACTCCATGGTATACCTATACCACATTTTCTTAATCCACTCATGTGTTAATGGCACTTGGGTTGTTTCCACATCTTTGCAATTGTGAATTGTGCTGCTATAAACATTTGAGTGCCAGTGTCTTTTTTATAGAATGTCTTTTTTTTTTTCCTTTGGGTAAATACCCAGTAGTGGGATTGCTAGATCAAATGGTAGGTCTACTTTTAATTCTTTGAGATATCTCCATACTACTTTATGTAGAAGTTGTACTAGTTTGCAGTTCTACCAGCAGTATATAACTGTTCCTATCTCTCTGCATCCGTGCCAGCATCTGTCGTTTTGGGACTTTTTGATAAAAGCCATTTTCACTGGAGATAAGTGATATCTCATTATGGTTTGATTTGCATTTCCCTGATGATTAGAGATGTTGAGCATTTTTTCATATGTTTCTTGGCCATTAGTCTATCTTCTTTTGAAAAGTTTCTGTTCATGTCCTTTGCCCACTTTTGAATGGGGTTGTTTGATATTTTCTTGCTGATTTGCTTGAGTTCTTTATAGATTCTAGTTATCAGCCCTTTATCAGATGCATAGCATGCAAATATTTTCTCCCATTCTGTAGGTTTCCATTTCAATTTTTCTCATAGCTTCATTAAAAGGTATTTAAAAACAGGTAGAATTGATTTTTAAAATATGTTCTATTTAATCCAATATATCAAAAATAATATCATTTCAACATGTAGTCCATGTAAACATTATTAATGAAACATTTTACATTCTCTTTTCCATATTAAGTCTTTGAAATCTGGTGTGCATTTTATACTGACAGCTCACCTCCATGTGGACTAGTCACATTTGAGCACTCAAATAGCCACATGTGGTTCGTGTGGCTACTGTATTAGACAAGGGAGGTTTAGAGACTCTTAACTGTAAAATCCAGATTGATAAAACACAACAAATCTTACAGAAAAGTTGAACCCCCTGCAGAATATGTTTGAGCAGCCACTGGTGCTATTTTTGTGCCCTTTTCTTCTCTTCCACACTCTCTTCTTCTCCTGCCCCAACACACACACACACACACACACACACAAACACACACTCATACCCACAGTCACTGTGCAGCCGTGGGGCACAATCCCCTGGTCAGACTTCTCCCCTCACCTTTCAGATGCTGTTGCTTCTGTCTGTCTTGGCAGAGAGTAGCCTCCTCTGTGTCTTCTGAACAGTGAATGGAAGGAGATGGTGTTCGGCTTGGATTCATGAATACACAGTATTCATACCAATTGTGCCCCTGTTCTCTTCAAAAACAAAAGACTGGCTTGGAGTTGTTTCTACTCACCATTTCTCTGATCTTGTTAAGGCAGAAAAGGAAGAGAAAGAAGAATGAGAACAGGGGCTCTGAGCAATCGTTAGACCGCCTGCACACATCATCTCTGACCTTTGGAGGAATAGAAGACTCTGCTTAGATGGTAACCCTAGTCCTTCAGGCTTCATAAACATAAGAATGTTCGTGTTTTGAAAAAAATGAAATTCTCTAGATAAGCATGATAGACTTAAAAGGTGATTAAAACCAAGTACTTAGAACCACTCAAAACATTATGAACCTTTAAACATTAGTATGTGTCAATTTACCACACTAAGTTTAAAAATACCTATGCCATCTAGATGATACTTTTTTCTTTCTTTCTTTCTTTCTTTTGAGAAATGTCTTGCTTTTTTTTTTTTTTTTTTTTTTTTTTGAGACAGAGTCTCACTGTGTTGCCCGGCCTAGAGTGCCGTGGCGTCATCCTAGCTCACAGCAACCTCAAACTCCTGGGCTCAAGCGATCCTCCTGCCTCAGCCTCCCGAGTAGCT